>JAODAL010038481.1:0-39160 GCA_025379985.1 Phyllomedusa bahiana
TATCCATACGAGCACATGATGACATAAAACCCAACGAGCCATGCATGACTATTCCTACGAGCGCATGCATGACAATCTCCCTACGAGCGCCATGCATGACATATCCTAAAACGTGCAGCCAGCATGACATATCTCTATATGAGCGCCATACATGACATATCTCCATACGAGCGCCATACATGACATATCTCCATACGTGCGCCATGCATGAGATATCTCCATACCAGCGCCATGCATGAGATATCTCCATACGAGCGCCATGCATGACATATCTACATACGAGCGCCATGCATGACATATCTCCATATGAGCGCCATGCATGACATATCTACATACGAGCGCCATGCATGACATATCTCCATACGAGCGCCATGCATGACATATCTCTATACGAGCCCATGCATGACATGTCTCAATAAGAGCACCATGCATCATGACATATCTCATAAGCACCATGCATGACATATCTCTGTACGAGCACCATGCATGACATATATCCTACAGCGGCCCTGCATGACATATCTCCATACGAGCCCCCATGCATGACTTTTCCATAAAGAGCGCATGCATGACATATCTCATTCGAAGGCATCATGATTTAATCCATACAGCGCCATGCATGACAATCTCCATTGAGCGCCGTGCATGATATATCTCCATACGAACGCCATCCATGACATATCTTTTACGAAGCGCTATGCATGATATTTTCTCCATATGAGCGCCATACATGACATATCTCTATACGAGCGCCATGCATGACATATCTCCATACGAGCGCCATGCATGACATATCTCCATACGAGCGCCATGCATGACATATCTCCATACGAGCGCCATGCATGACATATCTCCATACGAGCGCCATGCATGACATATCTCCATACGAGCGCCATGCATGACATATTTCCATACGAGCGCCATGCATGATATATCTCCATACGAGTGCCATGCATGACATATCTCCATACGAGCACCCTTCATCATATATCTCTATACGAGCGCCATGCATGTTATATCTCCATACGAGCGCCATGCATGAGATATCTCTATACGAACTCCATGCATGAATACTCATACGAGCGCCATGCATGACATAAACTCCATACGAGCCCCCATGCATGACATATCTCCAGGAGCGCCATGCATGAAATATCTCCAACGAGCGCCTGCAAGACATAATCTCCAACGAGCACCATGCATGACATATCTCATATGCGCCATCATGAATTCCCATAACGAGCCATGCATGCATATCTCCATCGAGGCATGCATGACATATTCTCAACAGCTCCATGCAAAGACATATCTCCATACGAGCGCCATGCATGACATATCTCCAAAAGAGCGCAATGCATGACATATCTCTATACGAGCCCATGCATGACATATCTCCATACGGGCGCCATGCATGACTTATGTCTATACGAGCGCCATGCATGACATATCTTCATATGAGCGCCATGCATGATATTTCTCCATACGAGCGCCATGCATGACATATCTCCATACGAACGCCATGCATGACATATCTCCAAACGAGCGCCATGCATGACATATCTCTATACGAGCCCATGCATGACATATCTCCATACGAGCGCCATGCCCATAAAATATCTCCCTTATGACCCATTCATACAATCTTTCCCTCGAACGGCCATGCATGACATATTCCTATACGACGCCCACAATGACATATCTCCTATAACGCCATGCATGAAAATATCTCCCTACGAGCGCCATGCATACATATCTCCCTACCGATCCCAATGCATGGACATTATCTCCATAAGAGCCCATGCATACATATCTCTCCATCGATTATTTCTGCATATTCTAACGAGCCATGCATTTATTATCTCCATAGAGCGCCATACATCATATCTTAAGAACCACATGCATGATAATCTCATACGAGCGCCATGCATGACTATCTCTAAATGAGCCCATCATGACATATCTCCATACGAGCCCATGCAAGACATAATACTCCATACAGCGCCCTGCTGAAAATATCTCATAGAGCGCCATGCATAAAATATTCTACTATCGAGCGCCATGCATGTCATATCTCCATACTCACCCCATGCATGCCATATCTCCATACGTCCGCCATGCATAACATATCTCCATACGAGCGCCATGCATGACATATCTCCATACGAGCGCCATGCATGACATATCTCCATTAGGACGCCATGCATGACATATCTCCATAAGAGCGCCATGCATGACATATCTCCATACGAGCGCCATGCATGACATATCTCCATACGAGCGCCATGCATGACATATCTCTATACGAGCGCCATGCATGACATATCTCTATACGAGCTCCAGGCATGACTATCATCCATACGAGTCGCCATGCATGACATATCTCCATATCGAGCGAACTGCATGACTATACTCCATATAGAGTAGCATGCATACATCACCCATACGAGCCGCATGCATGACATATCTCTATACGAGCCCATGCATGACATATCTCCATATGAACGGCATGCATAACATGTCTATACGAACGCCATGCATGACATTTCTCCATTTGAGCGCCATTCATGACATATCTCCATACGAGCACTATGCATGACATATCTATACGAACGCCATGCATGACATATCTCTATATGAGCGCTATGCATGACATATCTCTATATGAGCGCCATACATGACATATCTCCATACGAGCGCCATACATGACATATCTCCATACGTGCGCCATGCATGAGATAATCTCATATACTAGCGACCATGCATGAGATATTCTCCATACGAGTAGCCATGCATGATATATCCTCCATACGAGCGACCATGCATGATTTTCCCCATTATCGAGCCAGCCATGACATATATCATACGAGTGCATGTCATGACATATCTCCATAACGAGCGCCATGCATGACATATCTCCTATACGAGCGCCGATACAGATATACTTCTCCATACGAACCCATGCATGACATATCTCTAAAACGAGCGCATGCATGACATATCTCATAGAGCGCCATGCATGACATATATCCATACGAGCAGCCATGCTGATATATCTCCAACGAGCGCCAGCATGACATATCTCCAAACGAGCGCCATGCATGACATATCTCCATAATGCATCGTACCATGACCATGCTGACATATCTCCCTATTTGCGCAATGCATGACATATCACATACGAGCGCCATGCATGATACATCTCCATACGAGCGCCATGCATGACATCTCCATACGAGCTCCATGCATGACATATGTCTATACGAGCGCCATGCATGACATATCTCCATACGAGCGCCATGCATGACATATCTCTATACGAGCACCATGCATGACATATCTACATAAGAGCGCAATGCATGACATATCTCTATATGAGCGCCATGCATGACATATCCCCATACGAGTGCCATGCATGTCATATCTCTATCCGAGCACTATGCATGACATATCTCTATCCGAGCACTATGCATGACATATCTCTATCCGAGCACTATGCATGACATATCTCTATCCGAGCACTATGCATGACATATCTCCATCCGAGTGTCATGCATGACATATGTTCATACGAGCTCCATGCATGACATATCTCCAAACGAGCGCCATGCATGACATATCTCCATACTAACGCCATGCATGACATATCTCCATACGAGCGCCATGCATGTCCTATCTCCATACGAGCGGGCCCTGCCGCAATCCTATACGAGCACCATGCATGACATATCTCTATACGAGCTGCATACATGACATATCTCCATACGAGCGCCATATATGACATATCTCCACATGAGCGCCATGCATGATACATCTCCACACGAGCGCCATGCATGACATATCTCTATATGTGCGCCATGCATGATATATCTCCATAGCCGAACATGCATGAATATCTCCATGGAACGCCATGCATACATAATCATTCCATACGAGCGCCATGCATGATATATCTCCATACAATCACCATGCATGATATTTCCCCTAACGAAGCGGTTTACGGTCCATGCATGGGCATATCCCAACGAGCGCCATGCATGACATATCTCTATACGAGCCCATGCATGACATATCTCCATACGAGCGCCATGCATGACTTATGTCTATACGAGCGCCATGCATGACATATCTTCCCTAAAGAAACGCCAAAGCCCTAACAAACTCTATACGAGCGCCATATAGACATACTCATATAGCACCATGCATGACATAACTCTATACGAGCACCATGCCTGACATATCTCATACAGCCCCATCATGACATATCTCCCATACCAGCGCCAATGCATGACTATCCCATAGACGCCATGCAAAGACATATCTCCATAAGACCCATGCAAGACATATCTCCATATAGACGGGGCCCAAGCATGACATATCTCTAACGCCATGCATGACATATCTCCTACGAGCGCCATGCATGGGACATATCTCCTACGAGCGCCATGCAGACATATCTCCATAAAGCGCCATGCAGACATATCTCCATAAGAGGGGCCAAAGCATGACATATCTCCATACGACGCCATGCAGACATATCTCCATACGAGCGCCATCATACATCTCTATAACAGCCCATACATGACATATCTCCCCATACGAGCCCCATGTATGACATATCTCCATACAGCGCCATGCATTTACATATCTCCATAACGAGCGCCATGCATGACATACTCCAATAACGAGGCCATGCAAATATACGAGCACCAATGCATGGCATAATCTCTATATCGCGCCCCAGTGCATGGCATATCTCTATACGAGCACCATACATGACATATTTTGATACGAGCGCCATGCATGAAATATCTCCATACGAGCGCCATGCTTGACATATCTCCATACGAGCGCCATTCATGATATATATACGAGCGTCATGCATGACATATCTATATACGGGCACCATGCCTGACATATCTCCAAACGAGCGCCATGTATGACATATCTCTATACGAGCGCCATGCATGACATATCTCCTTACGAGCGCCATGTATGACATATCTCCATACGAGCGCCATGCATGACATAGCTCCATATGAGCACCATGCATGACATATCTCTATACGAGCACTATGCCTGACATATCTCCATACGAGCGCCATGCATGACATATCTCCATACGAGCGCCATGCATAACATATCTCCATACGAGCGCCATGCATGACATATCTCCATACGAGCCCCATGCAAGACATATCTCCATACGAGCGCCATGCATGACATATCTCTATACGAGCATCATGCATGGCATATCTCTATACGAGCACCATGCATGGCATATCTCTATACGAGCACCATGCATGGCATATCTCTATACGAGCGACATGCATGACATATCTCTATACGAACACCATGCATGACATATCTCCATGCGAACGGCATGCATGACATATGTCTATACGAGCGCCACACATGACATATCTCCATACGAGCGCCATGCATGACATATCTCCCTACGAGCGCCATGCATGACATATCTCCCTACGAGCGCCATGCATGACATATCTCCATAAGAGCGCCATGCATGACATATCTCCATACGAGTGCAATGCATGACATATCTCTATACGGGCACCATATATGACATGTCTCTATACGAGCGCCATGCATGATATATCTCCATATGAGCGCCATACATATCACATCTCCATACGAACACCATGCATGATATATCTCTATACGAGCGCTATGCATGACATATCTCTATACGAGCACCATGCATGACATATCTCTATACGAGCCCATGCATGACATATCTCCATACGAGCGCCATGCATGACATATCTCCATACGAGCTACATGCATGACATATGTCTATACGAGCGCCATGCATGACATATCTACATACGAGCGACATGCATGACATATCTCCATACGAGCGACATGCATAACATATCTCCATACGAGCGCCATTCATGACATATCTCCCACGAAGTCGCCATGCATTGACATAGCTTCCATAAGAGCGCCCTGCATGACATATCCCATACTATCGCCATGCATGACATATCTCATACGACACATACATGACATATCTCTATACGAGCGCCATACATGACATATCTCTATACGAGCACCATGTATGACATATCTCCATACGAGCGCCATACATTAACATATCCTCCATTACGAGCACATGCATTACATATTTCCATACTGTGCCATGCATTACATATCTCCAAACGATCCCTACATATTTTTTCAAGACATATCTCCCATACTAGCGCATGTGATGACATATTCTCCCATATGAACGCATTGCATAACTATGTCTAATACGAACGCCATGCATGACATTTCTCCATTTGAGCGCCATTCATGACATTATCTACCATACGAGCACTAATGTCGTGACATATCTATACGAACGCCATGCATGACATATCTCTATATGAGCGCCATGCATGACATATCTCTATACGAGCGCCATACATGACATATCTCCATACGAGCGCCATACATGACATATTCTCCATACGTGCTCCATAGCATGAGATATCTACCAACGATCTCCATGGCAGATATATCTCCATACGAGCGTCATGCATGATATTTCCCCATACGAGCGCCATGACATATCTCCATACGAGTGCAATGCATGACATATCTCTATACGAGCGCCATGCATGATATATCTCCATATGAGCGCCATACATATCACATCTCCATACGAACACCATGCATGATATATCTCTATACGAGCGCTATGCATGACATATCTCTATACGAGCGCCATGCATGACATATCTCCATACGAGCGCCATGCATAACATATCTCAATACGAGCGCCATGCATGACATATCTCCATACGAGCCCCATGCAAGACATATCTCCATACTAGCGCCATGATGACATATCTCTATACGAGCATCATGCATGACATATCTCCTATACGCAACACCATGCATGCAGATATCTCTAAACGACACCATGCATGGCATATCTCTATACGAGCCCATGCATGTCTATCTCTATACTAGCGCCGATGCATGACATATCTCCATACGTAGCCCCATTGCAATACATAATCTCCCCCGCCAAACAAGCGCATGATGACATAACTCCATATGAACTGCATTGCATAACATGTCTAGACGAAACGCTCATGCATGACATATCTCCATTTGAAGCGCCAAGCATGACATATCTACAAACAGCGCCATGCATACATATCTCCAACGAGCGCCATGCAAGACATGTCTATACGAGCGCCATGCATTACATATCTCCATACGAGCGCCATGCATGACATATCTCCATACGAGCGCCATGCATGACATATCTCCATACGAGCGCCATGCATGACATATCTCCATACGAGCGCCATGCATGACATATCTCCATACGAGCTCCATGCATGACATTTCTCTATCCGCGCACTATGCATTACATATCTCCATACGATCGCCATGCATTACATATCTCCATACAATCACCATGCATGATATTTCCCCATATGAGCGCTATGCATGACATATCTCCATGCGAGTGTCATGCATGACATATGTTCATACGAGCTCCATGCATGACATATCTCCAAACGAGCGCCATGCATGACATATCTCTATATGGGCGGCCCAGTGCAAAGATAAATCTCCCATGTTAATCGCCATGGATGTGATTAGATCTCCATGTGAGCGCCATGCATGACATATCTTTATATGTGCGCCATGCATGATATATCTCCACACGAGCGCCATGCATGACATATCTCTATATGTGCGCCATGCATGATATATCTCCATGTGAGCGCCATGCATGATATATCTCCATGTGAGCGCCATGCATGATATATCTCCATACGAGCGCCATGCATGATATATCTCCATACAATCACCATGCATGATATTTCCCCATATGAGCGCTATGCATGACATATGTTCATACGAGCTCCATGCATGACATATCTCCAAACGAGCGCCATGCATGACATATCTCTATACGAGCCCATGCATGACATATCTCCATACGAGCGCCATGCATGACTTATGTCTATACGAGCGCCATGCATGACATATCTTCATATGAGCGCCATGCATGACATATCTCTATACGAGCGCCATATATGACATAGCTCCATATGAGCACCATGCATGACATATCTCTATACGAGCACTATGCCTGACATATCTCCATACGAGCGCCATGCATGACATATCTCCATACGAGCGCCATGCATGACATATCTCCATACGAGCGCCATGGCTTGACATATCTCCTTCAGCGCCATCCATGACATTATCTCCATACACCCCAATCAAGACATATCCCTCCATACGGAGCGCCATGCAAGACATATCTCTATACGAGCATCATGCATGGCATATCTCTATACGAGCACCATGCATGGCATATCTCTATACGAGCACCATGCATGGCATATCTCTATACGAGCACCATGCATGGCATATCTCTATACGAGCACCATGCATGGCATATCTCTATACGAGCACCATACATGACATATTTTGATACGAGCGCCATGCATGAAATATCTCCATACGAGCGCCATGCATGACATATCTCCATACGAGAGCCATACATGATATATATACGAGCGCCATGCATGACATATCTTATATCTTGGCAACCATGCCTGGACATATCGTCCAAACGAGCGCCTAGTATGACATATCTTCTGTATACGAGCGCCTTGCATGACATTATCTCCTACACGCCATGCATGAAATATCTCCATACGGAGCGCCATCATACATAGCTTGCCATATTGAGCACCATGCATGACATATCTCCTATACGACACTATGCCTGACATTATCTCCATAAATAAACGAAGCGCCATGCATGACATATCTCCATACATGCGCCATGCATAACATATCTCCATACGAGCGCCATGCATGACATATCTCCATACGAGCCCCATGCAAGACATATCTCCATACGAGCGCCATGCATGACATATCTCTATACGAGCAAAATGCATTGCATATCTCAATACGAGCGCCATGCATTACATATCTCAATACGAGCACCATGCATGACATATCTCAATACGAGCGCCATGCATGGCATATCTCTATACGAGCGCAATGCATTACATAATACCTCCAGACGAGCCCCATGCAAGACATACACCATACAAAGCTCCAAAGATGTGACATCTCTCCAGATGAACGGCATGCATAACATGTCTATACGAACGCCATGCATGACATATCTCCATTTGAGCGCCATGCATGACATATCTCAATACGAGCCCCATGCAAGACATATCTCCATACGAGCGCCATGCATGACATATCTCTATCCGCGCACTATGCATTACATATCTCCATACGATCGCCATGCATTACATATCTCCATACAATCACCATGCATGATATTTCCCTCGATAGAGCGCTATGCATGAATATCGTCCAGTCAGTTGTCATGCATGACATATGTTCATACGAGCTCCATGCATGACATATCTCCATACGAGCGCCATGCATGGCATGACATATCTCTATACGAGCCCATGCATGACATATCTCCATACGAGCGCCATGCCTGACATATGTCTATACGAGCGCCATGCATGACATATCTCCATATGAGCGCCATGCATGACATATCTTCATATGAAGCGCCATTGCATATGACATCATTTTCATAATGAAGCGCCTATCATGACATATCTCTATACTAACGCCATTAGTATGACAAATTCTCCAATACGAGCGCATGCATTGACATAGCTCCAGAATCACAAGCCATGACATATCTCTATACGAGCACTATGCCTGACATATCTCCATACGAGCGCCATGCATGACAATCTCTATGAGCCCATGAATGACATGTCCTCCTGTACGAGCGCTCCATGCATGCGACATATCTCCATACCGAGCGCCATGCATGACATTTATCTCCATACGACACCGCCATGCATGACATTCTCCATACTTAACGCCATGCATGACATATCTCCATACGAGCGCCATGCATGACATATCTCCATATGAGCGCCATGCATTAAATATCTCCATACGAGCGCCATGCATGACATATCTCCATACGAGCGCCATGCATGACATATCTCCATACGAGCGCCATGATGACATATCTCCATATGAGCGCCATGCATGACATATCTCCATACGAGCCCCATGCATGAAATTTCACCATATGAGCGCTATGCATGACATATCTCCATCCGAGAGTCATGCATGACATATGGTCAAAAGAGCTCCATGCATGACATATCTCCAAACGAGCTCTACCTGCGCATGGACATATCTCTATATAGAGCGCCATGCATGACATATCTAGCTATATGAAGCGCCACATACATGACATAACTCCGATGCGAGCGCGCCATGGCATGACATTACTCAATACGAGCGCCATGTTAATGACATATCTCCTATCCGAGCACTATGGCATGACAAATCACCATATTGAAGACGCCATGCATGACATAACTCCATACTAGTTCGGACCATGCATGACATATCTCTATCCTAGCACTATGCATGACATATCTCCATTATGAGCGCCATGCATTACATATCTCCATACAATCACCATGCATGGAACATAGTCTCCATACGAGCTGCCATGCAGTGACATATCTCCATTTGAGCGCCATGCATGATATATCTCCATATGAGCGCCATGTATGATACAGCGCCATGCATGATATATCTCCATACGAGTGCCATGCATGATATATCTCCATATACGAAGTATCCATGCATTATATATATACTCCATACGAAGTGTCTAATGCAAGATATATCATCCATAACGAGCGACCAATGCATGTTAATATCCATGCGAGCGCCATGCATGACAATCCTCCATACGATCGCATGACATGACATATCTCCATATGACGCCATTAGCGATGACATATCCTAATACGGGCACCATATATGACATGTCTCTATATGAGCACCATGCATGACATATCTCCATACGAACGCCATGCATGACATATCTCCATACGAGCGCCATGCATGACATATCTCTATACAAGCTCCATTCATTACATATCTCTATACCAGCGCCATGCATGACATATCTCCATCTGAACGCCATGCATGACATCTCTCTATACGAGCGCCATGCATGACATATCTCCATACGATGACGCCCATGCATGAACATATCTCTATCCGATCCCGCCCACGCAACTATGCATGACATATCTCCATCTGAGCGACATGCATGACATATCTCCATACGATCGCCATGCATGACATATCTCCATACGAGCGCCATGCATGACATATCTCCATATGAGCGCAATGCATGACATATCTCTATACGTGCACCATATATGACATGTCCTCTATATCTTAGCACCATGCATGACATATCTCCATACGAAAGCCATGCATGACATATCCTTAAACGAGCGCCAATAGCATGACAATATCTTCTATACGAGCCTCCATTGCATTACAAATCCTCTATACCAGTGCCTTGCATGACATATCTCCATCTGAACGCCATGCATGACATCTCTCTATACGAGCGCCATGTGCATGACATATCTACAATAAAGCGCCCATGCAAATGAACCTATCTCCATACGAGCGCAATGCATGACATATCTCCATATGAGCGCAATGCATGACATATCTCCATATGAGCGCCATGCATGACATATCTCCATACGAGCACCAGAGCGCCATGCATGACATATCTCTATACGAGCACCATGCCTGACATATCTCCATACGAGCGACATGCATTGAGACATACTCTATAAAGAGCACCCATGCCATGACATATCTCACATACTAAACGCCATGCATGACATATCTCTTAACGGACGCCATGCAATATATTTCCTCCATATGAGCGGCCATGCATGAACATAATCATCCATACGAACGCCATGCATGACATATCTCCATACGAGCGCCATGCATGACATATCTCCATACGAACGCCATGCATGACATGTCTCTATACGAGACCCATGAAAGATATAACTCCAGATGAGCGGCTTACATATCACATCTCCATACGAACACCATGCATGATATATCTCTATACGAGTGCTATGCATGACATATCTCTATACGAGCACCATGCCTTGAACATATCTCTATGACAGAGCCCTGCACATGGCATACATATCTCTAACGAGCGCACATGCATACAGTTCTCCACACAAGCTAATGCATGTCATAACTCGTATATTGGCGCCATGCATTGAAATTTCCCATACGAGCGCTATGCATGACATATCACCAGCAGTGGCATGCATGACATATCTCCATGCGAGTGGCATGCATGACATATGTCTATACGAGCACTCATGCAATTGACATAACTCCATACGCACACGCCATGCATGACATATGTCTATACGAGCGCCATGCATGACATATCTCCATACTAACGCAATGCATGACATATCTCCCTACGAGCGCCATGCATGACATATCTCCCTACGAGCCCCATGCAAGACATATCTCCATACGACCGCCAAGCGATGACATAACTCCATACATCGCCATGAGCATGAGCACATCTATCTCTCCTTACGAGCGCCATGCATGACATATCTCCATACTACCGTCCATGCATGAACATATCTCCATACGAGCGCCATGCATTACATATCTCCATACGAGCGCCATGCATGACATATTTCCATACGAGTGCCATGCATGACATATCTCCATACGAGCCCCATGCAAGACATATCTCCATACTAGCGCCATGATGACATATCTCCATATGAACGGCATGCATAACATGTCTATACGAACGCCATGCATGACATTTCTCCATTTGAGCGCCATTCATGACATATCTCCATACGAGCACTATGCATGACATATCTCCATACGAGCGCCATGCATGACATATCTGTTGTCCGAGCCGCCATGCATGCGACACAATCTCCATACGAGCGCCATGCATTACATATCTCCATACGAGCGCCATGACATATCTCCATATGAGCGCCATGATAACATATCTCCATATGAGCGCCATGCATGACATATCTCCATACGAGCGCAATGCATGACATTACTCCATACGAGCGCAATGCATGACATATCTCTATGACGCCATGTGCAAGACATAGCTCCATAGTTGTAGCACAATGCATGACCATATCTCTATATGAGCTCCATACATCGACTAATAATTCTATACGAGCGCCATGCATAACACGGTATGCTCCATACTAACGGCCATGCATGACAATATGTCTATACGACAGCGCCATGCATGACATATCTCATACACAAACGCCATGACATGACATATCCCCTACGAGCGCCATATGCAATGACTATCTCCATGAAGAGCCCATGCATGACATATCTCCTACGAGCGCCAGCCATGACATATCTCCATATGAGCGCCAATGCATGACATATCTCCATACGAGGCCATGTCATGACATTATCTCCATACGAGCGCCATGTGCAAGTCATATCTCCATACGACTGCCATGCATGACATATCTCCATATGAGCGCCATGCATAACATATCTCCATACGAGCGCCATGCATGACATATCTCCATACGAGCGCCATGCATAACATATCTCCATACGAGCGCCATGCATAACATGTCTATCCGAACGCCATGCAGGACATATCTCCATACGAGCGCCATGCATGACATATCTCCATACGAGCGCCATGCATGACATATCTCCATACGAGTGCCATGCATGACATATCTCCATACGAGCCCCATGCAAGACATATCTCCATACTAGCGCCATGATGACATATCTCCATATGAACGGCATGCATAACATGTCTATACCTAACGCCATCATGAGAACAGATCACCAATTTTGAGCGCCATGCATGACATATCTCCATACGAGCGCCATGCATGACATATCTCCATACGAGCGCCATGCATGACATATCTGTATCCGAGCACTATGCATGACATATCTCCATACGATCCCATGATAGAACAAAAACTCCATATCGAGCGCCCGTATGATACAGACGGCCATGCAGTGATATATTCTCATATCGAGTGCCATGACTGATATATCTCCCTACGAGTGCCATGCATGACATATCTCCATACGAGCGCCATGCATGATATATCTCCATACGAGCGCCATGCATGATATATCTCCATACGAGCGTCATGCATGATATTTCCCCATACGAGCGCCATGCATGAAAAATCACCATACGAGCGCCATGCATGACATATCTCCATACGAGCGCAATGCATGACATATCTCCATATGAGCGCCATGCATGACATATCTCTATACGGGCACCATATATGACATGTCTCTATATGAGCACCATGCATGACATATCTCCATACAAGAGCACTCATTCTCATGAGACAATATCCTATACGTCAGCCAGTGCATGACATATCTACTAATAACGTGCTCCCATGCAATTACATCATCTCTACATACTACAGCACCATGCTATACATATCTCCACTCTAACGCCATGCATGACCATATCTCCATACGAGCCGCCTGCATGACATATCTCCATACGAGCGCCTGCATGACATATCTCCATACGAGGCGCCATGCTGACATATCTCCATACGAGCGCCATGCATACCATTTCTCCATATTAGCTACCATGCATGACATACTCCCATTATGAGCGCCATGTATGACATATCTCCATACGATCGCCAATGCATATATAACTCCATACGAGCGCCATGCATGACATATCTTCCATAGAGCCACCATTAATGACATATCTCTCAAACGAGCACACAGAGCGCCATGCATGGACATATCTTCTATACTAGCACCATGCCTGACACAGAATCCTCCCATACATCGACAGCATGACATATCTCTATGACGAGCACCATGCATGATATATCCCATACGAGCGGCCATGGGATGACATATCTCCTTCGAACGCCTTGCATAGATATGAGTCTCCATACGATGCGCTCATTGCCAATGACATATCTCCATACGAGAGCCATGCATGACATATCTCCATACGAACGGCATGCAAGACATATCTCTATACGAGCGCCATGCATGATATATCTCCATACGAGCGCCATGCATGACATATCTCTATACGACCACCATGAATGACATATCTCCATGCTTAGCGAGCTCAAGCATGACATATCTCCATAGCGAGAACGTCAATGCATGACATATTCTCCCATACGAACGGCCAATGCATTGACATATCACTATACAAAAAGGCACCGCCATGCATGATATTTCTCCATACGAGTGCCATAAATGACATAATACTCCATAGAGCAACAATTCCTGTTCATAACTACTATACAGCGGCATGCATGACATATCTCCATATGAGCGCCATGCCTGACATATCTTCATATGAGCGCCATGCATGACATATCTCCATATGAGCGCCATGCATGACATATCCATACGAGCGCCATACATGACATATCTCTATACAAGCGCCATGCATGACATATCTCTCTACGAGCGCCATACATGATACATCTCCATACGAGCGCCATGCATGACATATCTCTATACAGCACCATGTATGACATATCTCCATAAGCTCGCCGTGCATGACATATCTCCATATGAGCGCCATGCATGACATATCTCCATACGAGCGCCATGCATGACATATCTCTATACAAGCGCCATGCATGACATATCTCTCTACGAACGCCATACATGATACATCTC
Source organism: Phyllomedusa bahiana (assembly GCA_025379985.1). Classification (NCBI taxonomy): domain Eukaryota; kingdom Metazoa; phylum Chordata; class Amphibia; order Anura; family Hylidae; genus Phyllomedusa; species Phyllomedusa bahiana. Next base: position 15,634 of record JAODAL010038481.1, read on the forward strand.
CATACGAGCGCCATGCATGACATATCTCTATACGAGCACCATGTATGACATATCTCCATAAGGACGCCGTGCATGACATATCTCCATATGAGCGCCATGCATGACATATCTCAATACGAGCGCCATGCATGACATATCTCTATATGAGCGCCATGCATAACATATCTCCATACGAGCGCCATGCATGACATATCTCCATACTAACACCATGCATGACATATCTCCATACGAGCGCCATGCATTACATATCTCCATATGAACGCCATGCATGACATATCTCTATTCGAGCGCCATGCAAGACTATCCTCCTATACTGAGCACGCCATGCCATGATATATCTCCATACTAACGCCATGCATACATATCCCATACTACGCGCATGCAGGACATAACTCCATACGCCGCCATGCATAGACATCTATCTCCATCTACTAACCGCCCATGTATGACAATATCCCATACGAGCGCCATGCAAAAGACATATCTCATACTACGCCATGCATGACATATCTCCATACTAACGCCATGTATGATATATCTCCATACGAGCGCCATGATGACATATCTCCATATGAGCGCCATGCATGAATATCTCCATACGAGCGCCATGCATGACATATCTCTATACGAGCGCCATGCATGACATATCTCCAAACAGCGCCGATGCATTGACATATCTCCATACGAGCGCCATGCATGACCTATCTCCATGCGAACGCCATGCATGACATATCTCTATACGAGCGCCATGCATGATATTTCTCCATACGAGCGCCATGCATGATATTTCTCCATACGAGCGCCATGCATGACATATCTCTATACGAGCGCCATATATGACATATCTCCATATGAGCACCATGCCTGACATATCTCCATATGAGCGCAATGCATGACATATCTCCATATGAGCGCAATGCCTGACATATCTCCATATGAGCGACATGCATGACATATCCATATGAGCGCCATGCATGACATATCTCTATACGAGCGCCATACATGATACATCTCCATACGAGCGCCATGCATGACATATCTCCATACGAGCGCCATACATGACATATCTCCTTACGAGCGACATGCAGACATATCTCCCATACGGCGCCCATGCATGACATTATCTCCATACGAGCGCCATGTATGACATATCTTCCATAGCGAGCGGCCATGCAATATAACATATCTCCGATTCGAGCGCCAATTCATGACCAAAGAAAAAAACAATTTGCCAGCGGCAAAAACTCCGATTGAATGAAAAAAGCTATTGAATTTAATATATAAAAGAATACATGCAGAGACAGAAAAAGAGGCCATATGCCAGACAGACGCTGACGCGTTCGAGATTCCTCCGAACCCTTAACGTACCATAGAGCGCCGCGTGCATGACATAATCTCCATACGTCTCCATGCATGACATATCTCTATACGAGCGCCATGCATGACATATCTCTATCCGAGCACTATGCATGACATATCTCCATATGAGCGCCATGCATGACATATCTCCATACGATAGCCATGCATGACATATCTCTATACGAGCACTATGCATGACATATCTCCATATGAGCGCCATGCATTACATATCTCCATACGAGCGCCATGCAGGACATATCTCCATATGAGCGCCATGCATGACATATCTCCATACGAGCGCCATGCATGATATATCTCCATATGAGCGCCATGTATGATACAGCGCCATGCATGATATATCTCCATATGAGCGCCATGCATGATATATCTTCATACGAGCGCCATGCATGATATATCTCCATACGAGTGCCATGCATGATATATCTCCATACGACTGTCATGCATGATATTTCCCCATACGAGCGCCATGCATGACATATCTCCATACGAGCGCAATGCATGACATATCTCCATAGGAGCGCCATGCATGACATATCTCTATACGGGCACCATATATGACATGTCTCTATATGAGCACCATGCATGACATATCTCCATACGAACGCCATGCATGACATATCTCTATACGAGCGCCATGCATGATATATCTCTATACGAGCTCCATGCATTACATATCTCTATACCAGCGCCATGCATGAGAGTATAACTCCATCGAACGCCATGCATGACAACTCTCTATAACGATCGCCATGCATGACATAATCTCCATTCGAGCGCCATGCATTGACATATTCTCCATACGAGAGCCATGCATGACATATCTCTAATCCGACACATGCATGACATATCTCCAATGTAAGCGACATGCATGGACATATCGTCCATACGACGCCATGCCATGACATAAATCTCCTACGAGCGCAAATCATGTACAAAGTCTCCATATGCAGCGCCATGCATGAACATATCTCTATACGGCACCATATATGACATGTCTCCATATGAGCACCATGCATGACATATCTCCATACGAACGCCATGCATGACATATCTCTATACGAGCGCCATGCATGACATATCTCTATACGAGCTCCATGCATTACATATCTCTATACCAGTGCCTTGCATGACATATCTCCATCTGAACGCCATGCATGACATCTCTCTATACGAGCGCCATGCATGACATATCTCCATACGAGCGCCATGCATGACATATCTCCATACGAGCGCCATGCATGACATATCTCCATATGAGCGCAATGCATGACATATCTCCATATGAGCGCCATGAATGACATATCTCCATACGAGCACCAGAGCGCCATGCATGACATATCTCTATACGAGCACCATGCCTGACATATCTCCATACGAGCGACATGCATGACATATCTCTATACGAGCACCATGCATGACATATCTCCAAACGAACGCCATGCATGACAGATCTCTATAACAGCGCCAAGACATGAAATTTCTCCTACGAGCGCCGGATGCATGACATATCTCCCAATACGAACCCATGAATGACATATCTCCATACTAGCGCCATTCATGACATATCTCCATAACGAACGCCAAGCATGACATGTCCTATAACGAGCGCCACTTTCAGTGATATATCTCCATATGAGCGCCATACATATCACATCTCCATACGAGCACCATGCATGATATATCTCTATACGAGTGCTATGCATGACATATCTCTATACGAGCACCATGCATGACATATCTCTATACGAGCGCCATGCATGACATATCTCTATACGAGCGCCATGCATGACATTTCTCCACACAAGCTAATGCATGACATATCTCTATATGTGCGCCATGCATGATATTTCCCCATACGAGCGCTATGCATGACATATCTCCATGCGAGTGGCATGCATGACATATCTCCATGCGAGTGGCATGCATGACATATGTCTATACGAGCACTATGCATGACATATCTCCATACGAGCGCCATGCATGACATATGTCTATCCGAGCGCCATGCATGACATATCTCCATACTAACGCATGCATGACATATCTCCCTACGAGCGCCATGCATGACATATCTCCATAAGAGCACCATGCATGACATATCTCCATACGAGCGCCATGCATGACATATCTCCATACGAGCGCCATGCATGACATATCTCCATACGAGCGCCATGCATGACATATCTCCATACGAGCGCCATGCATGACATATCTCCATACGAGCGCCATGCATGACATATCTCCATACGAGCGCCATGCATGAACAATAATCTCCATACGAGTGCCATGCATGACATATCTCCATACGAGCCCCATGCAAGACATATCTCCATACTAGCGCCATGATGACATATCTCCATATGAACGGCATGCATAACATGTCTATACGAACGCCATGCATGACATATCTCCATTTGAGCGCCATGCATGACATATCTCCATACGAGCGCCATGCATGACATATCTCCATACGAGCGCCATGCATGGACATAACTGTATCCGAGCGCCATGCATGACATATCTCCATACGAGCGCCATGCATTACATATCTCCATACGAGCGCCATGACATATCTCCATATGAGCGCCATGATAACATATCTCCATATGAGCGCCATGCATGACATATCTCCATACGAGCGCAATGCATGACATATCTCCATACGAGCGCCATGCATGACATATCTCTATTAGCGCCATGCATGACATAGCTCCATATGAGCACAATGCATGACATAATCTCAATATAAAAGCGCCATGACATACATAGTCTATATGAGCGCCATGCATGACATATCTCCATGCGAACGCCATGCATGACATATGTCTATACGAGCGCCATGCATGACATATCTCCATACTAACGCCATGCATGACATATCTCCATACGAGCGCCATGCATGACATATCTCCATACGAGCGCCATGCATGACATATCTCCATACGAGCGCCATGCATGACATATCTCTATATGAGCGCCATGCATGACATATCTCCATACGAGCGCCATGCATGACATATCTCCATACGAGCGCCATGCATGACATATCTCCATACGAGCGCCATGCATGACATATCTCCATATGAGCGCCATGCATAACATATCTCCATACGAGCGCCATGCATGACATATCTCCATACGAGCCCCATGATGACATATCTCCATATGAGCGCCATGCATAACATGTCTATATGAAGAAAGGCGAACGCCTGCAGGACTATCTCCATACAGCGCCATGCATGACATATCCACCATACGACTGCCATGCATGACATATCTCCAATACTAGTGCCAGCATGACATATCTCCCATACGAGCCCCATGCAAGACATATCACCCATACTAGCAGGTCCATGACTGAACATATCTCCCATATTACGCATGCATAACATGTCAATACGAACGCCATGCATGACATATCTCCATTTGAGCGCCATGCATGACATATCTCCATACGAGCGCCATGCATGACATATCTCCATACGAGCGCCATGCATGACATATCTCTATCCGAGCACTATGCATGACATAATCTCCCAGTACGAGCCGCCATGATTACATAACTCCTATATAGAGCGTCCTAACGGGCGGGGGGGGGGGGTGGCGGGCGAGGGGGGGCGTATGATACAGCTCCATGCAATGATATATCTCCATACGACGTGCCCAGCATATAATAATCACCATACGAGTTCCAATGCAAGAGATATATCTCCATATGAGCGCCATGCATGACATATCTCCATACGAGCGACATGCATGATATATCTCCATACGAGCGTCATGCATGACATTTCCCCATACGAGCGCCATGCATGACATATCTCCATACGAGCGCCATGCATGACATATCTCCATACGAGCGCAATGCATGACATATCTCCATATGAGCGCCATGCATGACATATCTCTATACGGGCACCATATATGACATGTCTCTATATGAGCACCATGCATGACATATCTCCATAAGAGCACCATGCATGACATATCTCTATACGAGCGCCATGCATGACATATCTCTATACGAGCTCCATGCATTACATATCTCTATACTAGCGCCATGCATGACATATCTCCATCCGACCGCCATGCATGACAATCTCTCTCCACAACAACAACGTAGAGGAGAGAAAAGAGAGGATTGTCATGCTGCGTTCGGAAAGATGGATATATATTCATGCAATTGCATCTAAGTATTGAGATATGTAATGCATGGAGTCTCGTAAAAGATATGTCCATCATAGGTCGCTCCGACATAGAGATATGTCATGCATGGTGCTCTTATGAGATAAGTCATGCATGGTGCTCATATAGAGACAATGTCATAATATGTGCCCGTATAGAGATATGTAATAAGCATGGCGCACATTATGGAGATATGACTTCAAAGGCATTGCGCTGACGGATGGGTAGATATTGTCCTGCATAGAGGCCACGTATGAGATATGTCATGCATGAGGCGCTGTATGGGAATAATATCATGCATGTACGCTCGATGGAGATATATCATGCATTGCACGTTTGAGTGATCCGTACTGAGTAGATAAACATCATGTCAACTCGTATGGAGGATATAGTCATGCATTGGCACTCGTAAGAGGATATATCATTGCATGGCACTCTATGCGGAGATATACATGTCCATGCGCTCGTATCATACATGGCGCTCATATTGAAGAAATGTCATCATGGGGCTCGTATGAGAATATTCATGCATAGTTCTGCGTATCAGATATTTCATTGCATGGCGCACATTATGTATAAATGTCATGCATGGCGCTCGTATGAGATATTTCATGCATGGGCTCAATGGAGATATGACATGCATGGCGTTCGAAAAGACATGTTTATCATGCCGATTCATATTGAGAATATGTCAACATGGCGCCTAGTATTGTGAGATATGTCTTGCATGGGGGCTCGCTGGAGATATGTCATGCATGGCACTTACTCCGTATGGAGGATATGTCAATGCATGGCGCTCGTATGAGATATGTCATGCATGGCGCTCTAGGAGATATGTCCAGCATGGGCGTTCGAAGACATGATATGCATGCGCCATATGAGATATGTCATCATGGGCCTCGAATGGAGATATGTCAGGCATGGCGCTCAGGTATGGATATATGTTTTTGCATGCGCACATATGGAATATGTCCATGCATGGCGCTCGTATGGATAATATGACATGCATGGCGCTCATCTATTTTGTATGGAGATATGTCCATGCATGCGCTCGTAGGCGATATGGTCATGCATGGCGCTCATATGAAGATATGTCATGCATGGGCGCCTCGTGTGGAGATATGTCCATGCAGTGCTCTTATGGAGATATGGTCATGCATGCGCTCGTAGGGAGATAAGTGTCATGTCTGGCGTTAGTATTTGAGAATATGATACATGCATGGCGCACGCTATATACAACTGTCATCTTGCATGGCGTTATTAATGGAGAATATGTCAGCATGTGCGCGCGCGTATAGACCAAAATGTCATATGTATGGCGCACATATAGAGATATCATGCCATTGTGCTCATTATGGTGTCTATGTCATGCCTTGCGCTCATAGAGATATGTCATGCATGCGCTCGTATGGAGATGCTATATGCGTCAATGCGATTGGCCTCGTATGGAGATAATGTTGCATGCATGGCGCGTCATGATGGAATAATGTTATCACGGGCTCCATGATGGAATATGTCATGAGGCAGCTCGATGCGAGATATGTATATGTCATGGCGCTCGTAATGGAGATGTGGTCATGCAAGGCCGCTCGGATACAGATATGTCATGCATGACGCTCGTATGGATACAAATATGTCATGCATGGCGCTCGTAAAATGGAGATATGTATCATGCAATGGCGCTCAATTGGCTATATTGTCATAGTCATTGCGTTCGGTGATAGACATGATTATGAGTACGCCGTATCATATGGAATAGTCATCATGGTCGCTGGTATGAGATATGTCTTGCATGGGGCTCGTACAGGGTAGATATAGTCAGCATGGACACTCGATGGAGATATGTAGCATGGCGCTCGAAAGAGATATGTCATGCATGCGCTCGTAAGAGATATGGTCATGCCATGGGTCGCTCAGTCTATAGGAGATATGTCATGCATGGCGGCTCTTACATGGTGAGATATGTCATGCATGGCGCTCGTATAGGAGACATATCTCATCATGGCAGCGCTCGTATGGAGAATAATGTCATGCATGTTGCACTTATTGAGAAATGTCCAATGCATGACCTCGTAAGGAGATATGTTCCATTCATTGCGTTTATTAAGGCAGTATATGTCGATGCTGGCGCTCGTAATTACATAAAGATGTCATGCATGGCGCTCCCGTATCAGGGAGATATGTCATGCATAGAGTGCTCTGGTATAGAACATAATGTCATGCATGCCACTACGCATGGGAGATAAGAACCAACATTAAGCCACTCACGCAGAGGAGATATGTCATGCATAGTAACGCTTCGTATGGAGGAAAATATACATGCATGGCGCACATAATAGAGAATGTCATGCATAGCTTGTGAGCGGCGAGAAACTGTCTTGCATGGCGCTCGGTAATAGAAATATGTCCCTCATCGGCGCTCGTATAGAGAAATGTCCATGCATGGTGCTCGTATAGAGATATGTCATGCATAGCACTCGTATAGAGATATATCATGCATGGTGCTCGACATGGAGATGATGATATGTACTGGCGCTCATGAAGGAGAGATATATCTGCAATGGGCTCGTATAGAGACATTCATTCATGGGCGGTTTCGTGATGAGAGATATGTCATGCATGGCGCATCGAATGGAGATATGTCATGCATGGCGTTTCGTATGGGAAGAATATTACATGGCATGGCGCTCGTAATGCGGAGAAATGATTCATGGCTGGCGCTCCAGTAATAGAGATATGTCATTCAATGGACGTTCGTAGTGGAGAAAATGTCTCATCATGGTGCTCCTTTAAAGAGATATGGTCAATGCATGTTCTGCTCGTATGTAGATATGTCGAGCATGGTGCTCGTATAGGAGATTTCCCACGTGCATGGCGCTCTGGTGCACGTAATGGGATAGGTCCATACATTGCGCTCATCAAGGAGATATGTCATCAATGCGCTCGATATGGAGATAGTTTCAATGCATGGCGCTCGTATGGAAATATGTCATGCATGGCGCTCTGTGATGGAGATATGTCATTGTCATGCGGCGCTCGTATAGAGAGATTCATGCATGGACGTTTCAGGACATATGGAGATATCTGTCCATGCAACATGCACTGGATAGAGATAAGTAATGCATCGCACGGTATAAGCGATATGTCATGCATGGCGCTCATGTATAGAGATAATGTCATCATGGGAGAGCGTTCGTTAGTGAGAAATGTCATGCAGGGTGCTCATATAGAGACAATGATCATATATGATGCCCGAAAAGAGATATTCATGCATGGCGCTAAATCATTATGGAGATATTGTCAACATTTGCGCCGTGGAGTAGATATGTCATGCAGTGCGCTCAGTATGCGGTGCACATATGGTCATTGCATTGTCGCTCACCATAGAATATGTGTATCCATGCATAGTCTCGGAAAGAGATATAGTACATGCATTGGCGCTCGTATGAGATAAGTCATGCATGGTCGCTCACGAATGGAGATATGTCATCCATGGGCTGCTCGTAAAGAGAGATTCCATGCATGGACTTTCAAGATTGAGATATGTCATGCATGGCGCTGGAATAAGACAGATAATCTGTAATGCAATGGACTTGTATAAGAGATATCGTCATGCATAGGCGCTCGTAAAGAGATATTGTCATGGCATGGACGTTCGTTAATGAGAATGTCATGCCATGTTGGCTCATATAGAGACATGTCATATAAGGTGCCCGTATATAAGATATGTCATGCATTGGCGCTCATAATGGAGATTAGTGTCCATGGCATTGGCTCGTATGGAGATATGTCATGCATGGCGCTCACAAGCATGGGGAAATAGTCATGCATGACGCCTCGTTAGGAGATATACAAGCAGGGGCACTACTTGACGTCGTATGGTGTAAGATGTATCATGACGATGCACTCGTATTGGAGATATATCATGCATGGCACTCGTATGGAGATATATCATTGGCATAGTCGCTGTAACATATCATCGTCGCTCCATATGGAGATATCTATCGATTCAAAGCTGACTACGTATGTGACGGATAAGTCATGCAAGGCGCCTCCGTATGGCAGATATGTCCATGCATTGCGCTCACGTTATGGAAATTAGTAATGCAAGTGCTCATATGGAGATATGTCATCATAGTTCTCAGGATAGAGGATAATGTCTCAAGCATGGCGACATCGAAATGGAGAGACATGTCTGTACGATGGCGCGCTCATAATGGGGGGATGGGAAGAAAATTTTAAATTGTCATGGCAAGTGCTCCGGAAAGATATGTCATACATGGCTCACATGAGCGAATTTGGTGGGAAAAAAAAGAGATAATTGTCATTCATAGGGCGCTTCGTATGGAGATATGTCATGCACGTCGCCATAAGGTATCGGGATTAATGGTTCTCGGATGGGAACTTCGAAACATCTCAGAGTCTGTCCTGGCCAAAGTGCCTCTTTTTTCTGTCTCTGCATGTATTTTTATATAATTAAATTCACATAGCTTTTTCATTCATCCGGAGTTGCTGGCAAATTTTTTTTTCTTTGGTCATGCATGGCGCTCGTATGGAGATATGTTATGCATGGCGCTCGTATGGAGATATGTCATACATGGCGCTCGTATGGAGATATGTCATGCATGGCGCTCGTATGGAGATATGTCATGCATGGCGCTCGTTTATGGAGATAATGTTCACGTATGGCGCTCGTATGCGATAATGTCATTGCATGGCTCTCGTAGAGAATGTATCATAGAGAGTATGCGCTCCGTATAGATATACGTCATGCATGGCCTCATAGGAATATGTCTTGCATTGTCGCACATATGAGATATGTCAGGCATTTGCGCTCGATATGGAGATAGTCATGCATTGCGCTCATATGGAGATACATTCAAGGCTCTGGTTGCTACATATGGTAATATGTCATATATCGGGCGCTCGAATAGAGATATGTCCTCGCATGGCGCTCGTATGGAGAAATATCATGCATGGGCGAGCTCGTATTGAAGAAAAATATAATGCATGGACGCTCGTATAGAGAAATGTTCATGCCAGTGGCGTTCGTTATGGATATATGTCATGCCATGGCGCTCGTAGCAGATATGTCAATGCATGGCCTACGTATGGAGATAAGTCATCATGGCGCTCGTAATAGAGATATAGTCATGCATGTGCTGCACTCGTATGGCGATATTTACCATGCATCAGGCACTCATATGGAGAAGTCACAATGGCGCTGTCCTCGTATGGAGATAATCATACATGGCGTTTAGTATGCGGAGTATGTCCATCTCATGGCTGCAACTCGATCTTGAGATAGTTCATCGCATTGGCGCTCTGTATGGAGATATGTCATACATTGCGTTAGTATGGAGATACGTCATGCATGGGCTGCTCGTATGGAATATATCATGCATGGCGCCTCTATGGAGATATTCATGCATGGCGTTTGAGTATCGGCGATATAATCATCGCATGGCGCTCGTACGGCGAGAAATGTCCCATGCATGGCGCTCGAATAAGATATTTCATGCATATCATTCCATATGGAGATATGGTAATTGCGCATGGCGCTCTGCGTACTGGAGTATGAAGTCATTCATGTGTGGTTAGTATGGAGATATGTCATAGCATGGCGCTCGTAGCATATGGTGATATATGTTATGCAATGGCCTCAATAGAGATATGTATGGACATGGCGACCTGTATGCGTGTAGATAACTTTTCTGTCATGGCGCTTCATATGGAGATATGTCCATGCAACGGGCGTCCTAATGGAGGATATGTCCTACTGGATCACTACTCGAGCATATGTCTGCATGTCGCTCCAGTGTATGGAGATGTATCAATGTATGGCGTTCAGTAGAGAGATATGTCATGTTCATTCGCTTGTATCGAAGATATGGGTCATGCATGGCGCTTGCGTGATGGAGAATTGTCAAGCATTGGCGCTCATACAAAGGAGAATATGTCTGCACGGCGTCCTTATGGAGATATGTCCAAACATGGGTGCTCGTATAGAGATATGTCCTGCAAATCGCTCGCGAAAAGGGAGATGTATCATGAATGGCGCTCTAGAGATATATGTCATGCATGCGCTTGTATAGAGAATATTCATGTATGACGCTCCGTATGATATGTCATGCATGGCGCTCAAAATGGAGATATGTCATCATGGCGCGACATAATGAAGATATGTCAGGCAAGGCAGCTCATATGGAGATTTCCATTGCATCCGCTCGTAATAAGATATACAGCATGTTCTCATATGGAGATTAATGTCAACTATAGGCACTCGTGAAGGAGACAAATATTCACTAATGCATGGCGCTTCGTATAAGAATAATTTCATGCATAGGCGTTCTATGGAGAGATATGTCATGCATACGTTCTAGTATGGTAGATATGCATGCCTGGGCGCTTACTCGCATGGAGATGTCATGCATGGCGTTCGTTAATAGATAAGTCATGCACTAGGCGCGAACTGTATGGAGACAAATAATCATGCATGGGCGCTCTCGGTAAAATGAATTGTCTTTGCATGCCGTTCGTATGGAGATATGTCATGGCCAAGCTCTCTTTATTGGAGAGAATGTCAATGCATGGGCGCAACGAAGTGTATACTTATAATCAATGCATGGCGTTCGCATGGACATTCTGTCATCCATGCCATCGTTTAATGGGACGATATATCATGCAAGGTGCTTCGTATAGAGATATGCGTCATGCATGTCCGCGCGTTGGAGTATAGTCAGGGCATGGATGGCTCGTATAGAGATAATGTCATCATGAGCGCTCTTGTGCTCGTATGGATATTATGCAGTTCGATGGTGCTCATCTATGGAGATATTGGTCATGGCATGCCCGTATAGGCGAGATATGTCATCGATTCGCTCGTAGTGAGAATATGTCATACAAGGCCTCATATGTAGATATGTCATGCATGGCCGCTACATACTGGTAAGAAAGTCATGCATGGCGCTCGTATGGAGATATTTCATGCATGGCGCAATCGATGGAGATAATAGTCATGACATGCGCTCAGTAAGGACGATATGTTCAATGCATGGCGCTCGTATGGAGACATATGTCATGCATGGCGTTTCGGATGAGAGATATGTCATGCATGTGCCAAGTATAGAGAGATCATCTGTTAATAGGCATGGAAGCTAGTATATGAGATATATTTCCTATGCATGTGGACCTCGTATAGAGATACTGTTCATCATGGTGCTCTTAATGTGAGAATGTCATAGCATTGGTGCTGAACATATAGAGACATGATCATAAATATGGTGTGCCCCGTATAGAGATAGTCATGCATGCGCTCATATGGAGATAATGCATGCATTGCGCTCGTATGGAATATGTCATGCATGCAGCTCGTAAGGAGATATGTCATGCATGGCGCTCGTAAGGACAATATCATTCATGAACGCGCTCTTATGGAAGATATATCATAACATGGCACATCGTATGGAGATATGATCATCGCATTTGGCACTCGTTGTGAATATATCCTGACAATGGCACCTCGAATGGAGATATATCACATGCATGGCAAACACGTAGGAGAAATTATCCATGCATCGGTCGCTAGTCATCATACATGCGCTCATATGGAGACTATGTCAATCATGTGGCTCGTATGGAGATATGTCCATGCATATGCGCGGGTATACAGATATGTCATGCATGGCGCTCGTCATGGAGCTATGTCAGACATGGCGCTTCGTTTAAGGGAGATCTTGTCCATTGCATGGCGCTCAAATGGCGAGTATAGTCATGCATTGTCGGTTCTTATAGACATTTTATGCATGCGCCGTCATATGGAGATAATGTCATCATGGTGCGCTAGTCTATGAGATTATGTCTTGTCAATGGGGCTAACGTATGAGATTGTACAAGCAATGGCACATGAACGTATGGAGAGTATGTCAACGCATGCTGCGCTCGTAATGTAGAGATATGTCATGCATGGGCTTCACGTATGGAGATAATGTCCTCATGTCGTTACGTATAGGAATGTTTATGCATGGCGCTCATAATGGAGATTGTCATCAGTAGGGGCTCGTATGGAGATATGATCATGAGCATGCGCTCGTATTGAGATATGTTATGCGAGCGCTCATATGGACGAATCTTCAGTGCATGGCGCTCGTATGAGAGAAATCTGTCATGCTATGGTAACGCTGTATGGAGATATTTCATCTGGCACTCGTATGTAACAAGCCTGCATGGCGCTCATATGGATCTGATATGGTCATCAAGACGCTCGTCCATGGAGATATAGTACAAGGCATTGGTGCTTCTTATGGAGAATGTCATGCAATGGCCCTCGTAGGGAGATATTCATGCATGCGTTAGTAATAGGAGATATGTCCATGCAAGGCGCTCGTATAGACATATGTACATGCATGGCGATAAGGTATGGAGATCATGTCATGCATGGCGCTCGTAGTAGGACCTATGAGTCAGTATGGCGGCTGCATCTAGAGACATATTGTCATGCCAATTGTTACTCATATGGAGCTAATGATCATGCATGGCTGCACATTAGAGATTGGTCCATGCATGTGCGCTCGTATGAGATGATGTCCATGCATTGCTCTCATCGTATGAGATAGTCATGCATTGCGCTCATTATGGAGATATGTTATCATGGCGCTCATATGTAGATTATGTCCAAGGGCGCGCTCGTATATGGAGATATGAGTAATGCATGGCGCTCTGTATGGAGATGTGTCCTGCATTTCGCGCTCTGGGCAGTAATACAAGATAAGACATGCAAAGGCGTCTCGTAAGGAGAATATTGTATCATGCATGGCGCTCGTATTGGAATATGAGTCATCATCGGTCTCTCAAATGGAGAATTATGTCATGCATGGCGTTCGTTAACTCGACATGTAGTGCATGCCGTTCATAATGGAGATATGTCATCATGGCCAGGACAATGGAGATATGTGCTTTGTCATGGGGCTCCGTATGAAGATATGTCATCATTGCTACTCGTAAGGAGACATATGTCATGCATGGCGCTCGAATGAGAAAATGTCATTAGTGGCATGGCGCTCGTATTGATAAATGTCAAGCATGGCGCTCCGTTATGAATCCTGTCAAGCATGGCGCTCTGTGTATGGTAGATATGACATAGCGATTGGCGCACGAATGGAGATATGTCATGCATGCGCTCTGTATGGAGATATTCATGCAAGGTCACTTATGGTAGATATGTCATGCGATGCGCTGCGTAGGGAGATATGTACATGCATGGCGATAGAGTAGTGATAGAATATGTCATGCATTGGCCTCGTATAGACATATGTCATGCATGGCGCGTCGTATGGATGAAAATGTCATGTCTATACATTAGGCTCGTATCAGACACATGATGGTCCAATGCATGCCACTCTTCGCATGGCAGATATGTTCATGCATGCCACTCTCAGGGGATATGGTCATGCATGAGACGCTCGTAAGGGGAACATATCAAGCATGTCGCACATATAGAGAATAAATTTTCTTGCAATTAGCTTGTGTGAGAAATGTCATCGCATTGGCGCCGTATA
Source organism: Phyllomedusa bahiana (assembly GCA_025379985.1). Taxonomy (NCBI): domain Eukaryota; kingdom Metazoa; phylum Chordata; class Amphibia; order Anura; family Hylidae; genus Phyllomedusa; species Phyllomedusa bahiana. The sequence continues at coordinate 30,756 of JAODAL010038481.1, forward strand.
GAGATATGACCATAGCATGGCGATCCGTATAGAGAAATTATCATGCATGGGTGCACGTAATAGAGGATTATGTCCATGCATATCACGTCGTATAGAGATATATCATGCATGGTGCTCGTATGGAGATGTGATATCTATGTGGCGCTCCATATGGAGATATATCATGCATGGCGCTCAGTATGAGACATGTCAGTGCATGTGCGTTCGTATGGAGATAATGTCATGCATTATGGCGGCATCCGTATGGAATATGTCATGCATGGGCGTTCGTAATGGAGATATGTCATGGCTGGCGGCTCGTATGGAGACAAAATCATGCATTGGCGCTCGGTATGAGAGATCATGTACTAATGCATGGTTCGTATGGAGAAATGTCATGCATGGTTGCTCTTTATAGAAGATATTCATGCAAGTCGCTACGTGAAAAAGTATAATGTCCATACAATGGTGCTACGTATAGAGTATACGGGACTGTTCATTCCATGAGCGCATACATGTTGCTCTGTATGAGATATGGTTATCATTCATGGCGCGTCATATGGAGATATGTCATGCTATGCGCTCATATGGAGATATAGTCAATAGCATGGTCGCTCTTATGGAGATATGTCAAGCATGTCGCTCTTATAGGAGAATATGTCATGCTGATCGCTCGTCAGAGTAGAGGATGGTAGCCAGGCATGGCGATTTCAGAAGGAGGATATGTCATGCAAGGCACTGGTATAGACGATAATGTAACTAGGCGAGCTCGTATAAGAGATATTTCATGCGCATGAGCGCACGTATAGAGATATGTCATGCATGGCGTCGTAGAGTGAGATAACATGTCATTCATAAGGGTGCTCATATAAGATGACATGTCATATATGGCGATGCCCGAGTTATAGAGATATTCATGCATGAGCTCAAAATGGAGATCTGTAATGCATTGCGCTGCGTATGGAGATATGTCATGCAGGGCGCTCGAATGGAGTGAAAGTCCCATGCATGTCGTCGGTCACATGGAGATATGTCATGCATATTTCTACGATAGAGATATGTCATGCATGGCCTCGTATGAGATATGTCCATGCAAAGGCCTCGTATAGAGAGATGTCATGCATGGCGTTCAGATGGAGATATGTCATGCATGGCGCTGGTATAGAGATATGTAATGCCTGTGATCTAGTATTAGAGACATATGTCATGACATGGCTGCTCGTATCAGATATATTCATGCATGGCGCGTTCGGTAATGGAGAAATATGTCATGCATGGTGGCATCATATAGAGACATGTCATATATGGTGCCCTAAGAGATTATGTCATGGCAATATGGCGCTCAATATGGAGATATGTCATGCATTGCGCTCGTATGGGATATGTCCATGCAAGGCGCTGCGCTATGGAACTATCATGCATGACGCTCGTATGGATAAATAATCAATGCATGGCACTCGAATTGAGATATATCATCGCATGGGCACTCTGTAAGGAGATATATCTGCAATGGGCACTCGTATGGAGATATAACATGCATGGGCTCTTATCATACATCGCGGCTCATATGGCGTATATATACATAGAGCAAGGACGCTCTGAATGGAGATATGTCATGCATGTCGCTTCGTATGGAGATATGTCATGCATGTCCGCTCGTCTTAATGAGACATAAATATAATCAATGAGGCGCGTCATGATGGAGATATGTCATGCATAGTGCTCGATAGAAATAGGTCATGCATGGCGATCGTAAATGTATAAATGTCATGCATGGCCTCTAAATAATGGAGATATGTCATGCATAGGTGCTACGGATGAGAATATGTCCATACATATGCGCTCGTACATGGGTAGAATTATGTCATCGCATGTGGCGCCTTCAGCGATGGAAAAATGTCATAGTATGCGCTCATTAAAAGAGATATTCATGCTGGCGCACCATATAGAGATATGTCATGCATGGCTGCTCGTTTTGGAGATATGAGTCCCATGCATGCGGAGCTTCAGTATGAACAGAATGTCATAGCATGACACTCGAGAGGATATCGTGTCATGCATAGCGCGTCATATGGTAGAAAAATTCCTGCAAAGTGAGCTCGTATGCGAGAATATGTTCAGTGCATGGCGCTCATAATAGGCGAAGAAAATGTCCATCATGTGGGCGCTCGTATGGAGATATGTCAAGCAGTGCGGCTCTGCGTAAGGAGATATTCCATGCAGGCGCTTGTAATTGGGAGATATTGTCATGCATGGCGCTCGAATGGAGATAGGTCATTCCATAGGCTGCATCGTATGGAGAAATGTCATGCATGGCGTTAGTATGGAGATATGCATGCATGGCGCTCGTATAGGAGACTTAGGACATGCAATGGCGCTCGTATTGGAGATATGTCATGGTGCATGGCGCTCGAAAGGAGACATGTCATGTGCAAGGCGCTCATAGAGAATATGTTCCCATGCATGGCGCTCGTATGGTGAGATAGCAGGTGCAATAGTGCTCGTATAGAGATAATATGTCAAGCATGTGTCTACATATGGAGCTTTATGTACTTGCATGGCCTACTGTATAGGAGATATTTCATCATATGGGCGGCTGACGTATAAGATCTATGTCATGCATTCGGCGCTCATTATGAAGATATGTCATGCATGCGCTCATATGAAGAAATTCATGCATGCCTCATTGAAGATATGTCATGCAAAGGCCTCGTATAGATGCATGAAGTTCCCATGTGCATGGTGCGCTCGTATGGAGATATGTCAGTTCATGAGTCACCGTAATAAGAGATCCGTCCATGCAGAGGCGCTTCCGTTTGGAGATATGTCATGCATGGAGCTCGTATGAACATATGTCATGCATGACACATCCGCATTGAGATTATGTCATCATTCGCTCAAAAGTGAGGAAATATCAATGCATTGTTGATTGTATGTATGATATGTAAATGCATGGCGATACGCGTATGGAGAGTATGGGGTAGTCATGCATGGGGCCCCATGGGGAAAAGTCTGGGGCGGGTTGTTGGAGATATGTAAGCATGGCTCAATGGAGATAGGTCATGCATGGGCTCGTTAAATTTTGTATGCATGGCGCTCGTATAAAATGTCAACCCCGGAGCTAGTAGGAATTTGGGAATTATGGCGCCTATGAGAATGTATGCATGCTTTGGGGATATTTCAGAGGGGCTGTTTGGGGATATTAAAGCATGGAGCTTGTTGGGGATATGCATGATGGCGTGTATAAAAATGTCATGCATGGCCTTCGTTTATGGGGAATATTCATGCTGGCTCATGGAAGTATAAAGGTGCCCGTATAGGATATAAAGTGGGGTCTATGGGGGATATGTCTGCCATTCCTCGTATGGGGAAAATTTCATGATGGCGCTCGTTAAAAATTCGCATGGCGTGTATGGGGGATATTCATGCATGGGCTTAAGGATATTCAGCATGGGGCCCCAAGGAGATTTCATGCATTCCTTAGGGAAAATTTATGCTGGGGCCTTGGGTAACATAAACTGGGCTCTATGGGATATTCAACGGCGCTCGTATGGGTATGTAGCATGGCGGCTGTAGGGGGAAAAGAAAGGAGGCGCTGAAAAGAGAATGTAAAACAGGTTAGGAATAGCATGCATGGCTGTATGAGATTGTATGCATGGCGTCTATGGAATTGTCATAAAGGGGGCTTATGAGATAGAAAGAAGGCCGGATAAAATGTCATCATGGTGATGGGGAATGCGCATGGCCTATGGAGATTGTCAGAGGCCTTTGGTTAGATTAAGGGTTGGGGGAAATGAAAAGCCGCAGCGTCTGTTTGCATATGGCCTTTTTTCTGTCCTGATTATTTTTTAAAAAAATTTAAATTCCTTAGCTTTTTTTTTATCCGGGTTGGGAAATCTTGTCATGCATGGCGCTCGTATGGAGATATGTCATGCATGGCGCTCGTATGGAGATATGTCATGCATGGCGCTCGTATGGAGATATGTCATGCATGGCGCTCGTATGGAGATATGTCATGCATGGCGCTCGTATGGAGATATGTCATGCATGGCGCTCGTATGGAGATATGTCATGCATGGCGCTCGTATGGAGATGTATCATGCATGGCGCTCGTATGGAGATATGTCATGCATGGCGCTCATATGGATATGTCATGCATGTCGCTCTAAAATGAGATTATGTCAGCATGCGCTCGTATGGGAGATATTCATGCATGGCGCTATATGGAGATAGTCAGGCGGTGTTTATATGGAAATAGTCATATGGCGCCGTTTAATAGAGGATAATTCATGCATGGCGCTCGTATAGAGATATGTCCTGCATGGCGCTCGTATGGAGAAATATCATGCATGGCGCTCGTATAGAGATATGTCATGCATGGCGTTCGTATGGAGATATGTCATGCATGGCGCTCGTATGGAGATATGTCATGCATGGCGCTCGTATGGAGATATGTCATGCATGGCGCTCGTATGGAGATATGTCATGCATGGAGCTCGTATGGAGAAATGTCATGCATGGCGCTCATATGGAGATATGTCATCATGGCGCTCGTTGGAAGATATATTCAAATGCGCTTGTATGGGATATTCATTTCATGGCGCTCGTATGGAGATATGTCATGCATGGCGCTCGTATGGAGATATGTCATGCATGGCGTTAGTATGGAGATATGTCATGCATGGCGCTCGTATGGAGATATGTCATGCATGGCGCTCGTATGGAGATATGTCATGCACGGCGTCCTTATGGAGATATGTCATACATGGGGCTCGTATGGAGATATGTCATGCATGGCGCTCATAAGGATAATTTCAAACATGTTCTCTATGGAGAAAATTAATGCATGGCGCTCGTAAGAGATATGTCATGCAGGATTTTTATGGAGATATTCAAGCATGGCGCTCGTATTGAGATATGTTATGCATGGCGCTCCTATAGAGATATGTCATGCATGGCGCTCGTATGGAGATATGTCATGCATGGCGCTCATATGGAGATATGTCATGCACGGCGTCCTTATGGAGATATTCAAGCAAAGGGGCCGTAAGAGTATTTCATGCAGGCGTCTATGGAGATTATCATGATGGCGTTCGTAGGGATATTGTCATGCATGGCGCTTGTATAGAGATATGTCATGCATGGCGCTCGTATGGAGATATGTCATGCCTGGCGCTCATATGGAGATATGTCATGCACGGCGACCTTATGGAGATATGTCATACATGGAGCTCGTATAGAGATATGTCATGCATGGCGCCTAAGGAGATTATACCCTGAAGCGCTCGTAGAGAGATATGTCATTTCATGGCGCAGTATGAGATATTAATGCATTTTGGGGTCGTATGGATAGTCATGCATGGCGCTCTTTTGGAGATATGTCATGCATGGCGCTCATATGAAGATATGTCAGGCATGGCGCTCATATGGAGATATGTCATGCATGCCGCTCGTATAGAGATATGACAGGCATGGTGCTCATATGGAGATATGTCATAAATGGCACTCGTATGGAGAAATGACATTTCAAAGGCGCTCGTATGAGATATTGCACATGGCGTCGTATGGGATATGTCATGCATAGGTCGTATGGGGAAAAAGTCATGCATGGCGCTCGATGGAGAATGTCATGCATGGCGTTTGTATATAGATATGTCATGCATGGCGCTCGAATGGAGAAATTTTCAATGCATTGGCGCTCGTAATGAAATGTCTTGCATGCCCTCTATGGAAAAGCATGCATGGCCTCGTATGGAGATAATGTAAGCATGCGCTCGTATGGAGATAAAGGTATTTATGCAGCCCTCCCCTGAAACACCTTGGCAAAGGAGATATATCCCTTTCAGGGCCGTATAGAGATGTCGCATGCCCCAAGGAGAATTCAGGCAGGGGTCGTATGAGAAATTTTCATGCATGGGCCTCCGTATTGGGGAAATTTCATTCATGGGCAATGGGAAATGTCAAAGCATTGGCTCGTATTGGAATATGTCAGCATGGCGCTCGTATGGAGATATGTCCCATGGCGGGTCGTATGGATATATGTCATGCATGGCCCTGGAATTGCGGGGCTATGGAGATATGTTTATGCATGGCGCTTGTATGGGAGATATGTCTCTCATGGCGCTCGTATGGAGATATGTCATGCATGGGCTCGTTTTGGAGATATGTCCATGCAATGGGGTTATGGAGATATGTCATGCATTGGCGCTCGTATGGAGATAAATTTAATGCATGGGGCTCGTATGAGATATTCATGCATGGCGCTCGTAATAAGAGTATGTCATGCATTGGGGCCCTTTTTGGAGTCAGATGGATGTCTATGGAATGTCATTATGGGGCCGTTTTTAAAAATATGTCATGGCATGCGCTCATGGATAAATTTATATGCGCTCATGGAGATGCAGCATGGCGCTCGTATTGGGGAATTTCCCTGCATGGCGCTCGTATGGAAATATCATGCATGGCGCTCGTATGAGAAATCATTTTGGCATGTATGGAATATTCATGCTGGCCTCTATGGAATAACATCATGGCCCGTTAATGGAAATATCATGCATGGCCTCGTATGGAAATATTCATGCATGGCGTGCTTCGTATAGGAGATATGGCAACATGGCTCGTATGGGGATTTTCATGCATTGTGCTTTGGTAAAGATAAAAGTCCATGCATGGTGCTCGGTATGAGATATGTCATGCAGGCGCTCGTATGGAGATATGCTGCATGGGCTCAAAAGGAGATAATGTCATGCATTGGCAGTCTATGGAAGATATGTTTTTGGAAAGGCTCTCGTATTGGGGATATGTCTTGCTGGGGCTCGTATGGAAAATTCATGCATGGCGCTCGTATGGAGATATTCATGCAAAGCGCTCGTATGGGGATATGTCAAAGCTGTCCCCGTATGGAGATAAAGGTTTTTGCATGGCGTTTGTATTAGACAATGTTATGCATGGCGCCATTTTATTGGGAGGGATATTCAGATGGCCCTAAGGGGAATGTATGCATGGCGTCTATGAGATAAGTCATGCATGGCGCTTCGTATGGAGATATGTCATGCATGGGCTGTATAGAGATATGTAAAAGGGGCTCGTATAGATATGTCATGCCATGGGCCTATGGAGATATTGTCATGCATGGCGCCTGTAAAGGAGAAAATGTTAATGCATTGGCCCCATGGAGAATGTATGCATGCGTCGTAGGGATATGCATGATTGGGGTGATGGAGATATGATCTGCATGGCGCGTCGTATGGGGAAAATTCATGCATGGCGTTAAATTTGGGGATATTCATGCATGGCGCTCGATGAAATATTCATGATGGCGCCATATAGAGATATGTCCCTGCATTGGCCCTATTGAGTATTTCATGCATGGCGCTCATAGAGATAAAGTCATGCATGGCGCTCGTATGGAGATATGTCATGCATGGCGCTCGTATGGAGATATGTCATGCATGGCGCTCATATGGAGATATGTATCATGGCGCTCATATGGAGATATGTCATGGCGCTCGTATGGAGATATGTAATGCATGGCGCTCGTATGGAGATGTCATGCATGGCGCTCGGGGGAAAAACGATTATGACAAAAGCATGGCGCTCGTATGGAAATATGTCATGCATGGCGCTCGTATGGACATATGTCATGCATGGCGCTCAAAAGGAGATAAAGGGCATGCATGGCGTCGATAGAATGTATGCATGGGCCTCTATGGAGAAAGTCAAAAATGGGCTGTAAGGGGATATTTTTGATGGGCTCGTATGGAATATGTCATCAACCCGGGAAAGGGGAAGCATAAAGGGGCCGATAGAGAATGTCATGCATGGCGCTCGTATGGAGATATGTCATGCATGGCGCTCGTATGGAGATATGTCATGCATGGCGCTCGTATGGAGATATGTTATGCATGGCGCTCATATGGGAATGTCATCAAGGCGCTTAGTTTGGGGATATGTCATGCATGGGCTCTATGGAGATATGTCATGCATTGGCCTCGTATGGAGATAAAGTCATGCAGGCGCTTTATGGAGATTTCTTTCATGGCGCTCGTATGGAGAATTTCATGCATGGCCTCGATTGGGGTAGTCCTATGGCCTCGATGGGGTTTCTTTAGGCCTGTTTGAGATATTATGCATGGGCCCCTATTTAAAACATCGGCTCTTATGGGGAAAATTCAGCATGGGCAGCTTTTTACATGGGGTTTTGTCATCATGGGTCGTAGGGATATGTCATGCATGGCGCTCTTTTTGGAGATTGTAAAGCATGGGCTCTAGGGGGATATGTCTGCTGGCGATGGGGAAAATATGTCTGCATGGGTCTATGGGAATATTATGATGCGCTTTGGAGTTTCATGCAATTGGGGCGGATGAGATATTCATTGGCCCTTGGGTTGATAGTTGCTGCATGGGCTCTATGGGATATTTCATGC
>JAODAL010038482.1:0-39158 GCA_025379985.1 Phyllomedusa bahiana
ATTTTTATTTGTATACATTTTTTTTGGGCATATTTTTGTATTTAAAATTAGCAAAAAAACCCTATGGCAGTGGGTTAGAAACAATAAATGTTTTATTTTAAAATAGAGGGGTTTTCCCAACTCCCAAATACTTTTCTTTTAATAGCAACGTAAGTGTATATTTTTAAAAATGATTAAAGTTGCAAACCCAAATTTCTTCAAGCAAAGAAAAATTTAAAATATTACCCCAATTTGTTAAATAGAAACTGGGGCCCATGGGGATCAATCCCTTATCATAAATTAAAAACACGGGGAAAAAGTGAGGGAAGGGGGGGGAAAGGGGGAGCAGGGGGGAAAAGAAAAAGGGGGAAAGAGAAAAAAAAAAAAGGGAAACTATGTAAAACTGGGGTGCCCTATAGTATTATAATAAAACCATGTTGTCCCACTGACCGACTTTTTAATCACATATATTATGTTTCTTTCAAAAATTTAAAATATGGGGAGACCCAGCGGATTACATAAATGCTGAAAAGGGAAAAACCCTTTCATTTGGGGCCTTTTGGGGTTAAATTTGTTTTTGGTTTTATAAAATCCATTTTGGCCTTTTTCCCTTTACAAAAAAAATACTTTCCCAGACCCCCCCTTTTTTCCCCTATTTTTCCCCACAGATCCCCAAAAATTTTTAGCCCTTTCTTTTCACCATTTTTGTATTTCCCAAAAATGTGTCTCGCTAGGGGGGGTATCAACTCAAATTTTTTAATTGTATTTAAAGATTTTTTGAGATCCAACGACAAAAAACCCCTGTTGGTTTTTCCCCATAGTTTTTGGGGGGGCAGGTACACATAGCCCCATAAATCCCCCCCTTGGGGTTTTAAAATTTGACGAAAATGAGAGTTTGAGTTGTTTCCACGGTGAGAAACAAAACGGTTTCTGGAGATTTTTGGGGGTTTTTAATGGAAAAAAACTCGGGACTGGTTTCCCTGGTTACTATTGGGTTTTACCAAAAGGTTTCCCATTTTGGGGCCTACCCTTTTTAAAATATTTTCATTAATGATTTTTACACAGGGTTTGCATAGTGAAATCGAATTTTTGCAGATGATACTAAGCTCTGTACGTAAACAAAAACAAATTTAAAAGGGTAATGTTTTATTTTTCAAAAAGGATCTGGAAATTTTGGGGGCCTGGGCAGAGGGAAAAGAGAATAGGTTAAATAAAAGATAAATTTTTAAGGTTATTCCAATGCGAGGAAAAATCCTTCCATGATTTAAAGTTTTAAACGGGAAAAAACCCCTGGGAAAAAATGACATTGGGAAGGAATTTTGGGGAAACCTGGTGGACAGTAAATTTCTGTAGCAAACCAAAGTCAGGCAGCAGGTGCCAAGATTTAAAAGGATTTTTGGGGTTTTATTTAAAACCCCCCCACGACCTTGGCCGATCCCTACCTCCAGGTGTTTGGGGATTCACGCCCCCTGGACTTAAAAAATACGTCCTGAGGGTCGCGCGAACGCTAAGGCAGGAGTTCGGGCGATTTGGCGCGGGGTTCAGCTGTATTTTACAGCTGACATCCCCCAGCGTGGCCCCGACCCCGGATCGCTCTGGGGGGGGGGGGGGGTTAACCCCTTAATTATCGCGACGATCGGGTCGCAAAAATTAAGAGAGACGCAGGAGGAGATCGCTCCTTCCTGCCGTCTCTTGCGGCGGCAGCAGCGCAGGGATCGGGACGTCCGTGCAGCTCCTGCTCCCCTAACGGGGGTACACACGAAGGCAGAGAATCCCTTTCCCGGGTTGTCTATGACGTAACGTCGCCCGGCCATGCCCTGTGGGCATGACCCGGCATCGTGACTGACTGACAGTTACCATAGTAACCAGTCATAGCAACAAGCTATGTAATGATTCCTATTGAATGAGAGATCTAAAGATCTCTCATTCAAATCCCCTATGGGGAAAAGTAAAAAAAATAACGTGAAAAAGTAAAAAAAAAGTGAAAAACATGTAAAACACAAACCCCAAAAAAATAAAATAAAAAATACGTACACCGCCCTTTTCCCCCTTTTACAAACGCCAATCGCTCCAAAAATGATCAAAAATATAAGTACCCATATTTGGTATCGCCGCGTGCGTAACAACCTGCCCTATAAATCTGTCATGTTTACCTGTACAGTGAACGCCGTAAAAAAACCCAAAAAAACAATCACAGAATTAAGATTTTTGTTCATCCCGCAGCACATAAAATGGAATAAAAAGCGATCAAAAACCCTTTTAAACACCAAAGTTGTACCAATTAAAACGTCAGTTCATCCCGAAAAAAAAAAAGTCCTCATACAGCTCTTGTATACGGAAAAATAGAAAATGTATAGCTCTCAGAAGATAGCGATGCATAAATATTTTTACACACTAAAAACACTTTTCTTTTTTTTTAAGTGCTTCAGTTTAAAAAAAAAAACTATTAAATAGGGTATACGCCATAATCGTACGACCCAAAGAGTAAAGCTAACTTATCACGGATACTGCATGGTGGCCCTGTTAAAAATAAAAAACACTACTAGGATTGCAGTATTTTTTTTCACCCTGGCCTCCAAAAAATGGATTTAAAAGCGATCAAAAGCCTTGTCCCCCCAAAAAATGATACTAATAAAAACGTCAACTCATTTGCAAAAAAACAAGTCCCTACACAGCCCCAAGCACGAAAAATTTAAAAGTTATGGCTCTCGGACTAGGGCGATGCAAAACTATTTTCCTGGTTGAATAAAAGTGTTTTATTGTAAAAAAAGCAGTAAAAATAAAAAACTATACAAATTGGGTTCGGTGTAATCGTATGACCTCTGAGTAAAGCTACCATGTCATATATACCATACAGTGACCGCTAAAAAAAATAAAAATAAAAAACACTACCAAGATTGCTGTATTTTTTTTCAAAACATCACACAAAAACCGTACTAAAAGTGAACATAGCATCATATGCACCGCATAAGGGTACCAATAAAAATTTCAACTCATCCTGCAAAAAAACAAGCCCATACACAGCTCTGCACACAGCAAATAAAAAAGTTATGGCTGTCAAAATTAGGAAACAACTTTAAAACGCAATTTTTTATAGACGTATTTCTACTGTGTAAAAGTAAATAAAACAGAAAAAAACATATAAAATCTATATCATTGAAATTTGTCCCCGACCCCCATAGTAAAGTTATCACATCATTTACACTGCACGGCGTATACTGGGAAAATTGAAACTCAAAAAACAATGACCGAACTGCGTTTTCCCCCCATTTTCATTGCCCAATGCCTAAAAAAAACTATGGAACACCTGTTCATCCAAATGCACAGCTAACCCCTAGATGAGATTCCTGATGGTGTTTTAATCCAAAAAGGGGCGACTTCTGGAAAGGTTTTTGCCTGTTCTGCTACTTTGGGGCTTTGCAAATGCGACATGGCCCCACCAAAATCTGCGTTCCAAAAGCCAAATAGCGCTCCCTCCTTTATACGCCCTGCTATGGCCCCAAACAGCAGTTTACACCCACATGTAGGGTAAATTGGCCGATACTTGGGAAGAAATTGCTTAACAAAGTTTAGGTTTTTTTTTTCCAGGATTTCCTTGTATATATGAAACATTTTAAGCTAAAATTGCAAATTATTGGAAAAAAATGTTTTTTAATTTTTACAGCCTTATCTAAAAAAAATTTTGTGAATCACGTGTGGGGGCCCATATACTCAATGCACCCCTGATATATTCCTTAAGGGTGTAGTTTCCAATATGCGGTCTATTAGGGTGTTTATTAAGTTTTAGCACCTTAGGGTGTCCCAAACCTGAAATGGCGCCTAAATAAAATCGTATTGAAAATGAGACCTTAGAGTATAGTAGGTGCTCCTCCTAATTCTGGGCTTATGGTACCAATAATGCATAGGGCCACATTTGGGGATATCTCTAAAACGCAGACCTGGGGAATTGATATTAAGTTGCATTTTCCTAGTCACATTTACTGTATTCCAGTGAAAAAATGGATAAATATTGAAAAATCTGCAAAAAAAAGTGAAATTTTTAAATTTCACCTCCACTTTGCTTTAATTTCGTGAAATATCTAAAGGGTTATCAAACTTCCTAATGTGGTTGTAAATACGTTAAGGGGTCAGTTTCTCAGATGTGTCACTTATGGGGGTATCTAACATGCAGGCCCCTAAAAGCCACATCAGAACTGGAGTGGGCTCTAAAAAAAATGTATATTGCAATTTTTCTGGGAAAAAAAGAGAAATTACTAAATAAATTTCTAAGGGCCCCCCAATGTCGTAAAAAAAAAAAAAAGACATTTAAAAAATGATGCCAACCTAATGGACATATGGTAGATGCTAGTTATAAACTATTTTGTGGGGAATAATTATCTGTCTTGCACGCATAAATTTAGCAACTTTCAAAAATCGCAAATTTTTCCCAAATTTTCATGAAATTTGATATTTTTCACAAACAAACAAGGAATGTATGGATAAAATTTCTTACTAACTTAAAGCACAATGTGTCAAAGAGAAAACAATCTCTGAATCACATGGGTAGTTAAAAGTGTCAATTAGTTATTCTCAAATAAAGTGACATATGCCAGATTTCAAAATAGGGCTGTGTCAGGAAGGTCAAAACAGGCTGGGTCCTTAAGGGGTTAAAAATGACATAGATGTACATGATGAGAACATTATTCTCCCATTATACAAGACACTGGTTAGACCACACATGGAATATTGTGTACAGTTTTGGGCACCAGTTCAACCAAGAAAGACATTGTAGAGCTTTAACAGGTTCAAAGACAAGCAACAAAAATAATCAAAGGACTGGTTGGACTGCAATACCCAGAAGGATTAGCAAGATTAGGGTTATTTAGTTTAGAGAAAAGACAACTTCAGGGGGACATAATAAATATGTTTAAATATATTAAAGGTCTATATACAGATCTCTCTTGAGATCTATTTATGCCCAGTACCCTATTCAGAACAAGGGGCATCCTCTATGCCTAGAGGAAATAAAGTTTCTAGATAAACATAGTAAAAGGGATTATTTACTGTAAGAGCAGTGAGACTGTGGAACTCGCTGCCAGAGGAACTTGTCATGGTGAATTCGCTAACAGAGTTCAAAAGGGTCTGGATGCATTTCTAGAGTGTAATAGTATAACAAGTTATAGTGACTAGGATTCTGGAGAAGGGTCGTTGATCCAGGGATTTATTCTGATTATTCAGATTGAAGTCGGGAAAGAATGTTTTCTCTAAAATGAAGACAATTGGCTTCTGCCTCATGGGGATTTTTGCCTTCGTCTGGATCAACAATTTAGCACAATAGGTTGAACTGGATGTACGTCTGTCTTTTTTCGGCCTTACAAACTATGTATAAAGCTAATACTGAGAGGAACTTTATGTCTGCCACAAATTGTAATATGCAGCAAGATATTATAAACTGTTAGATTTGAGATAGAAGTAGAAGGTTAGCGAGATGTTATTAAGTGCGCACCCTTAAAGGGGTATTCTCACCACATTAATTAGCTTTAAACACACAGGCAAATAGTATTATCAACTACATTGCTGTTCAGATTTTGCTTCCTTTCAGAGCTAGAGCAATTCTTCTATCCTGCTTATGTTTACAGGCTTCGTAAGATACCGACCACCTCTTTCTAGTCTAGAAATTCTGTCTGGATTGGTCTAGATGGCAACGTCACTTCCTGCTGTCATATCAGCAGCACAGGAGCTCTGTAGCCTTGTGCACTGCTGTTAATACTCCAAGATCAATGTACCTCAAACAAGTTCAGCTAAGAAAAGAAGAGCTAATATGCAATCACTGCTGTAGAACCGCCCACAGCCTGACTAGGAAGTGTGTGCTTGAAGCTGGGTGTAAAGCGCATGCTCTGTGAAACAGCATGGTAAGAACACCCCTTTAAGCCTCATACAGACAAATTTTAATCATCCATATGAATTTCAAAATAGAGCTCTATTATACATAACACAGGGGGTCGGCATTTCATTCATTTGAGTTTTAGAAGTGAAGAGTTTAGTGTTTCCAGAAGACATTTGGATCTGATATACAACATGCAGTGGAGCATGCTGCAATTTCTTTTGATGCAGATATATTTTCATACACTTGTAATAATGTGGGCAACATGTATGATTTTTAGCGCTTAGATGCCAATTTTTATGTGCATAATAATAGTGTAGAATGCGCCTTAATCTATGAACCCGGTTTACTGGGGGTCATAAATCAGGCTTATCATAGCACAGAAACGACAATTCTGACTCAGGTAAACCACTTTAAAAGTGGTTTACCTGTTCCAGTAGTAATTCGTCTGGATTTGCCATATTGAAGCTATGTATCTGTAGTTTCGTACAATTCTAGAGCGACACGCGTCCAGCTTTCCCCCCCATCACAGGCACATTAAAAGTGTCATGGGCGCTCTGTAATGCATTCTGTAGTGCGGCCGTTTTAAAAATATAGTGAACAGGGCTGTGCTAGATCAGCCTGAAAAGACGCGAGGCTTCTGGCACAGCCCCGTTCATACATGTCCACCTGTGTTACAAAGAACCCAAAGTTTGGAATTTCTGCGTGTAGAGGGAGCAACTACAGGTTGATAGGCCAGTGCCAATCTGTAGTTGAATCTGTTTGACACGTAAAGGTGACAATATAATTAAATGATGTAAAGTATTTTCATAGCCACTCTAGTAAAAGTTGTTCTGTTCAAGCTGCATCTGAACAGCCTGAAAGGAAGCTTTAATTACTATGAACTAATAGATGACACCACTAAATAGAAAGAACAAAAATGGAGTACTCTTGAAATTCGCATTAAAACATATTAAGACAAATATATCTTTAGAAAGAAGATGAAATGGGATGGAATAAGTGCAAAATTATTGCTTGATATGATTTTAGAGTGTTGAGTAAATAAATACAGCACCCAATCATATCATAGTGCTCCCTCAACATACAGTATTAATTAGTTTTAGGACGACCATTGCATGTTGAACCGTAACTCTGTGGGAAACTGGTGATTGGTTAAAGAGCTCCAAAACATAAACCCAAGCAATTGCAAATTGAGACCAAAGAAAATTAAGTAGTTAACTAACACAGATAAAGCAAATTCATACAAACAGAAAGAGCTGCTAAAGGCTGTAAAGTTTTTTCTATGTTGAAGATAGGAACTATTTTGAAATTGGAGCCATCATCACCTGGTGCCCAAAGGAGCCATTGATCTTGGGAGACATGTAAAGAGCAGTACATGTAGTACCGCACTTTAATCTATAGAGGGGCTTTTAGACCACCAGTATTTCATGTACTTTACAAATAAAGATTTTTTACAAGTAAAATATACATGAAAATTGTCTGGAGCTCGCAGTCAATCACTTGTGTCGCAGATAGACAGTGTTAAAATGTCCCAGGAAAGACTTTGTTATTGTATGTATTTTGTATCCTGAGGCCATTGTCATTTGAAGGATCACTGGATATCACATATTGTTTACATATTATTTACCTCGACTCCATTTTTTTACCTCAAACAAAAAAAGTCACAATAGTTTAAATGTGTTCTGAATGCACCATTGCCATGTATAGCATGTGCAAGACATTGCACACAAGTACATCAGTCACTTGTGCTCGGAATTCCCAGGCCACTTCTCAGTCACTGTGCCTGGCACAGATCAGAACAAAAATAGAAATGAAGGGAATAGCCCTGCAATCATTTTAATATCTGACTGTATGACAGAAGAATCTAGGTTTGTGGTCCTTGATGAACAACTTACTGGAATGAATAGTTCTTACTGTAAGATTTTATTGGTGGAGGGATAATGATATTTGCATGTATTTCAGGGTTTGGCCTGGGCCCCCTATTTTCAGTGTAAGTTTAAGCTAATGCTACAGTATATGAATGTATTTTGGATGATTGTATGTTTTTAACTTTATAACGATAGTTTGGATAAAGAACATTCCTACTCCAGTATGATTATGCCTCAGCATATATGGTTTGCAGTCTGGTGTGGAGGAACTCAACCCTATCAAACAGCTTTGGGTTCATTTGGAATTGCGAACCAGACCTGATTATCCAACATCAGGGTTTGACCTCATAGCTACTTCTTATGTTATTTGAAAAATTGATTTTCTATATTACATAGCTATTTTAATAGATGGAGTATGCCACTGGCTTCAACTTTATTTTAAGATGGTCCTTCATAACATTTCACCATCCTAAACATATGCTGAATGTGTGCATTATTGTATACAAATTTTATGCAATTTGGACAGAATTTAGGTTTGAGGACCATTTTAAAAGAAAGCAATACAGAAGTAGTTTTCATTTTAAAAAATGCGATGCTGATCCAGGGAAAGCCAAAAATATTATGACTGTAAAAACTGCTACTTTGCAAAATAGTGTTTCTATTTGGAAACCAATTTATCTGCCACTCTTATCTAGATAAATGTGGTAGTTGTAGTCCTATAAAAATCATTGCATGTAAGTGACTTTTCCCATGTGCCTCCTAATGTGCATGAAGTGATGACACATTAGATTTAATTGGAAACAATAATATATTTTTTTAACTGTTGGTTTTAATGTGATTCATATGGTTGAGTGGCACAGATTTTAATTACAGAGCTAACATAGTACATGTGTTCTGCATTTTAAAACAAAAGTTTGATTTGATTCACGCTGCATGTTAATATAAAACTAGTGCCAATTTATAAATTAGGCTGAGGTTGGCAAATATTTTAAAGCAATCTATTTAATCTATAAATAACCATCTGTGAGAAAATAATGTGAAAACGGTGTTCTTTTAAAGCTTAAAAAAATCTGTATATCAACATACAATAAGAAGGAATAAAAATAGCTATTATAGTGTGATATATATATATAAATATATATATATATACATATATATATACATATACATATATATAAAATCACATGCATGTTGCCCTATATATTTATGCTAGTGACCAGTAGCTATTGTCAGAGTAATGAGTTATTATACTTACTACTCCCAGAAGGGTCACATCTTTGGGTGTCACCAGCTGGCTACCGTGGGAGAGCAATGATGAGTCACAGGTTGAGATTCAAAATCACTCTGGGAGCAAAGCCCCCCAGGTCTTTATTTTATAGACAAATTGTTACATGATATCAAAAGGTTAAATGACAAGCCCACCTTAACCAAAGGGAAATACAATTTTGGGGCGTAAATAATCTTTGGTACACATTAAATTCATGCTTCTTACTGGCAGTTCCAAGATTAATTAAACTTCAAACAAAAACATAAATCCTTTAATGTGTAAAACAAGAGAAACACTATTACTTTTGTAGTGCCCGAAAGGTATCAAGGACTTTTCTACTAACGTCCAATTTAAAATTTGGGGACATCAAAAAATTCACCTGCATTTTTTTCAAAACATTAATGAAACAGGAACTTTTCCCTATTTCCCCTTGCACCCTGGCACCCCAAAAAATTTTTGGGCTAAGTTTCGTATGAAAACATTCTGGATACTCAAAAAAAGAGACAAAAAAACAAATAAAATGAAGACAAAATATCTTTCGGGTCTAAAACAGCGGGGCTATATTTACTCTAAAAATTCCCCCTTTTTTTTTTTCTCTATTATCACATTTTCTTTCTTTCGAGCAGGGCTTTCCCTTAACTACATTTATCCCCCACGAGGGATGGGGCAACCTTCGCTAACGAAAACTGCTTAAAATCTAGATTCCCACAATAAATAAATCTTTGGATAGCTTTTTTGGTTGAAACACTGTGTTATCTGCTTTTTCCCTTTTTATCCGGGAGACTCTTTTTCCCAAGCAGACTTGCACAAGAACTGTCCCAGCAAGGTAACTTGCAGTCCTGCAGGTAAACCCCAGAATAGTCTTGACATAATTTCGGGGAACTAAAAACTATTTTATTTTCTCAGTGATCAAAAAACCCCTTAATTTTTTGATGAAAAAAAATTTTCAGAATTAATAATCTTTCATAACAAAAAAATAAGTCTTCAGCGGGAAAAACATATACATAACATCCATAGTATTCCTTTAAATCGATATAAAACAACAGCAGGCCCTACTATTAAATACATATTTCAAATACCTTTAATGCTTTTGTCCTTTTACCTCTCAGTAAATCAAAATCTGCCATCTTGGCCTTTTTTAACACACAATAGGGGAATATAGTACATTTTCTAGTCTTTAAAAATCACCAAAATAACAGTACACAAACCTCCTACATTTTTTTCCATAGGGGATATTTAACACATAAAAAATTTCCTTTTATAGGAACAATGCAAACCAATAAACAAAAAGGTAAATAACTTTAAAAAAAATTTCAAATATTGGTAACCCCCTATTCCAACTCTCTTGAAAAAAAAAAGTCACAACCACCACGAAACCTAATGTCTCTAAAGTCGACAACCAGCATCAATATGAATAGTTTATGTGTCATATTATGACTTTTTCTTAAAAATTGGGGTCCCCTGTTGTGTTTGGGGATCTGGTTCTTTCCCTCCCCTTAAGATATCAAGTATCTCACAATTGGTACAGGGCCTCCCAAAACAACATTTAATTTCCCCTTTCTGCGTTTGGGAGGGTTTTAAACCCAAGAACAAAATAAAAAAATCTCATCATCAATCATACATTCTTTTCTCCATTTCCCCCTGAATTTTCCTTCTATTCCTTTTTTAATTCTTTTTATCATTAATCTTTAGTTGAACTAAAAATTTTCCAGATACAGCTTTAAAAAAAAATAAATACATAACCCAGTTCTTTTGCGAAAATCTCTAGCTATTGGGGTAAAGTCTTTTTCAATGGGGCCAAACAACAGCTCTTCATAAAAGCAAAATTTCTTTCTGTTTTGCAACGTTCTGGTACAGATTTTCTGGCAAAAATTTAAACCCCGGCTTTACTGATCCCCTTTTTTACCTCATAGCTCCATACCACACTTTACCCTGAAACAGCTTTCTTACTGCTTCTTTACAGTTCTTTGGCACTTGCCATGTTTCTGACTCCTGAAAGATCCTACAACAAAAACAATTCAGGGTTTCCCACCCCGGGGGCACATGAAAATATCTACAGTCCCGAAACTGCCAAATGAACAGCACTCCGGCTGTATTCTGAGGGACCTTGACACCTGGTTTATGGGGAAGGGGAACAAATCTAACATTGAAAGGATTTGGGACCAAATAGGGGTCAGGAAATTTAGACATTGTTTAGACGTACAAAGAAACCACAATTCAGGTACCGAACCCTGGTCATAACAGAGTTCCCACCATTCTTTTTGCAGAGAACTGCCTTTCGCCCCCCCAAAAAGGACAGTCATTTAAAAGGGAGGGGTTAAAAACTCTGGACAAACCCGGCGATTTACCATTCCCCCATAGCCTCCACAGAGCTGCCGTGTGGGTAAATGGATCATCATGGGGGAAAATGCCCAAAGGGAAAAAAACATTACTTTCCCCATTTAAACATCACAAAAACACACACATTTGTCTTCCGACTTCCCCCTCTCCTTAATTCTATCTTTAAGCTTTTCTCTATTCTTTTCAGGCTGACAAAGGTTTTTAAAATTTTCTGTAGCCAGCATCTTCTTTAAATCCATAAACCTAAATACTTACTAATTTTCTCCATTTTAAAGGGCTTACCCGCGACCCCCAAAGTTTCTGCTCCTTTCCCCAAATCACCAGTAGTCATAAGTAACCCAGAACATACCCGAGTCCTTCACCTTGACATGTTTCAGTGAATGCCTTTTTTCAATCCCCTCCATGGTATCACCAAATATCCATCCGGGATTCCCCTCAGATATACCAAAATCATCTACAAATGAACTTAAAAATTTGCATTACTAATGGGAGCTTTAACTAACTTTTTACAACTTTCCCATTTTAAAATTTAATAAACTCTACAAATAATGAAAAAAAATTAAATAAAAATTTACATCAAGTATTCTTTATGTGCTCTCCCCCAATCCTCTGTCCCCTCTTTTGGACACAGCATCAATAATGTAGCTGGGTTCAAAACTTTACCTGCTAACTATATGTTAGACAGACAGAGCAGGAATACCTCACACATATTTTTATTTACCTTTGACTTTGTTCTTAGATTAACTAGTACTCTGCCTATCTGGAAACAACCCCTTAGACCGTATGCCACCATTTATAAGGATAAGCTATAGAAACAATGGCATGCCAGACCCATTCCAGAACTGTCCTCTCGTTGTCATTGCCTCTAAGTCTTCATCTATCTCTATTATTTGAAGAATCTCAGCCACCACATCCAGAGTTACACCTAAGCACAGGTCCTTGTCTATGGACTCGCGAGACACAAAGCCTATGGATGTAGCATGTAGGCTAGAGCTGTTTCCCCCTGAATATCAAACAGGGTTACCCAAACTGCTCAGGTGCAAATCTGGGGCCCTTTATCAAAGATGATGTCTTCCACCTGGTTCCCAAAATCACTGGAAGGGTCTACAGGGGAGACAAGTAGTTGAGCAAGGCTAATAGACATTCATCTTTGAGGCTGTTGTGATTCTCTTTAGGGAACAGATGTCTGTCAATTTACTGCAATAAGAAATGCAAAGAGAATTAGTAATTACTAAGCAATCAAAAGTTTTAAAAACCAATCCTATCACTACCAGTATTAATGTCATTTGAGCTGACAGCTCTCAGGGTCTGTGGTTCAGTTCACTCTGCTTTCCACTGTTGGCAGATAACATATAGCAATGCACCATACACACAGAATGGGTGCGTTATTATAGCAACCTCCCCCTCACCCACAATCATAATAGGACGGAGCAGCAATTCACTAAACACTAAAAAAGCAAAAGGGCCCTTCCCATATTATCTAAAATTTTAATTATATCAGGTGAAACAGACAATACATTTCCCAATCAGGAAATTTAGAAATCACATAGGTCTGTTTATAAAACAGCTTCATGTTTATTCACACTGTAAGGTCCAAGTATTATTGCATACACTGCTTACGCCTTTTCAGTAGGCAAACATACTTTATTACAACCTTATTTATGTTTTCTTATTTGGTCATATAAACAATTCTAATTTTATGATAATCCAGCACTGCCACATGCTACCAATAATTCAAGGGTTTCATTTTCCCCTTCTCCAAATTTATCATATACTGTTTGCAGCACCGTGGGTAGATTCCAAATTATTATTATTTTTTTTTTAAACTTTGCCATAGACATTGAATGTTACAGAGAGCCATGTCCCTGCTTTACTTTTAGGGGTGTGTTTATCAGTTGTGACCCCCCACTTATCTGGGTGGTGTTATTAGACCTTCTTGCCCAGGAGTCACACGCTCAGGTGGCTATTGTTTTATATAAGCTCTACTTTTACCAGAGGAATCTGTGGTGCTGCTGAACACACTGTGTGAAGCACTTCCACTCTGAAACATACCCCTGGGTCTAATTCTACACACAAAAGTAAATCACGCACTCTCCTTAGGAGCATTTCTATGGCAAATGAAGCACACCACTGCAATCAGGAAATACCACCATGATTAAAAGATAATCAGGAGTAAAAACAACAGTCAATATATATATTTTATATATATATATATATTATATATATATATTTATTTATATATCCAATTTCAACAACATATCTCCAGTCAGTGTTAATGTTTAGATTAAAATCTATTAGTCAAATATAAAATCAATGCTCTACAGCCTACTAAAAGTTGGTAAGCACCAATCAGGAATTATAGTCACTTTATATATTTTTTAACTAGGGTTTCAATGAGATATACATGAGGGCTCATTGATATAATACAAAATATTTTTTACAACAGACAAAACACTAACTGAAAAGTTTCCTGAAGAGGAGTGTATAATAACATATGATTCATAAAAAACAAAATAATGCAGTTTATCAACACCATAATACATAATTTGAGTTCTCCAGAATCTACAATAGGTTTTTTCCCCCTATTTGTTAATGGGGTAGGTGTATGCGACTTATCGATCCCCTCATCAAAACTGATACGAACATATTTTTCCACCTGACAAAAAAAAGTATACACCTTTTTCCTAGATACTTGGTATCTATGATCTATTCAAACTTCAGCAATGAAAACTAATTCTTCAAACACCAATTATTAAAGAACTTAAGATATACATTTGACATAATTAATTAGATATGGGGTAGTACAATTTTACATTTGGTCACGATATACAATAGTAAGGAAAATACAAACACTTCTATGCACCTGTGTAATAATACCTGCTTCTGTCATGTGAGAAAGAAAACCTTAGCATTCTGTTGGCATAATCTCAAGACTATGAAGGGAAATTGCTTTGCCAAAATTCTCTACCAATAATTATAAGATCTTAATTAGAATATATTGTTCTGTTATTATTGTCATTCATCATCATCCTTGTCATGCTTGTTTACCGCCAATCAATATTATTCTATTATCGTGGTCATTGTCTCCCTGTACACACTTAATAATCACAATTAATGCACATTTCTAAAAAACAAAGGTTTCAGTAAATACAAGCTTAAACTTTTTCTAGTCACTCACTTTTATAACAGGTGATACTTATAATCTCCCTCAGACACTGTAAGAGCAGACAAGAAGTTTAGGTTGAGGTTCTGCAGTTCCCCCAAACTTCCTTTTGACTGCAAAAAAAAAAAAAACCCCCTTGTCTTCTTACATTTCTATGTTACTTGTTCTGCTGGGAACGCAACAATTATGGATCGAAAAAATCCCAATAATCGGCAATCCTGTTAGGTTGAAACTATTTCTCAATAGCTCAGAGAACACCCCGGACTTCCATAAGCATTGATAATACAGCTCTTGATCTTGGGATCCCATTTTCAATCTAGAACATCAAAGGGTCTCTTTGGTGCGTCCTTAGTACCACCTCTGCAGAAAAATAACCCAATTTAATCCAAAAAATGTCTAACAAAAGTTGTTCATTTCCACTGAGCTAGAAATTTATTCAGGTGTTTCAACCACAATGCTCTGCTGCCTTAAAGTGAAAGAACTCACATTTCAACAACATAGACCTTGTTTAAACATTCGTTTCCTTTAATCCACTTGATCAGATTGATCCCTGACTCATGCCTTTTGCAAATTTTTACTCTGATCCACACTTTGTGTTTTTGATCTGATGCCCGCAGCACCTCAGGAAATAATGTTCTAGTAGGCGGCAATCCTGCCTCTGCTGAACCATTTTTTCAATGTTCTAGCAAAAATGCACCCGGGAATTCAAGTGCTAGTCGACTGTGGCCCTTGACCTTGAGCTGATTTGCTCACCTGGATCCATTTTCCAGTGGAGCCTTAATCAAGGCTCCACTTTGGTGTGTCCGGCCACAACCTTCTACAGAGCAGAAAACCAAAGACAATCAAAATTTGGCTATTACCACATCTGCAAACCTCAGAATGACTATCATATGTTTTACAAAATAGAACTGTGCATTCAATGTTTACAACGCTCTCTCTAAATGATAGTGAAAAATAGATTCACACTGATCTTTTTCTCACCGGACTATATATTTAATACAACCTCACGGATGGTCTTCGTCTAGTTCATCTGAACAAGAAAATATTCTCAAACATTAGTTCTCTATAATTTTACAACAAACCTAGACAAGCTTTAGTGACTATAACTTTGTTACCCAACTCCTGGTAGAGAGAGAGAGAGTATGGACTAAGTATGGTTACTAGGATATCTCAAAGCAATAGTATATATTGCTAAATAATGGACCCAATTTTACATTTAGGACAGGGCAATTTTAAACATTGAAACAAATATTCCTACTGTGTATCCCACTATTTCTGGTATTTTAAACACAGTGTATACTTCATTCAAATAATTACATGACTCGAAAGAAAAACGTAGCAAAAATCAGCCCAGGATGTGCAACGTAAGCTATAACAAGCTCTTCTGAGGACTATACTAAAGACCGGAATGACCATCACAGCTTCACATGTAGTCCCCCCTTCTTTTTGAATTGCACAGAGAACAGGAGGTGATTTAACCACATGACAATGCTAGCCCCTCATAAAACTATACATACAGAAAACATTCATTACCAGAACTTACACATACCAGATAGATATACTTTAACAAGGTGGAACAGTACCTTAAAGTTATTGACGTACGTTTTCATTGACAGGGCAAGAGGATACATGCAACAAGCTGCTTACAGGTTTTAAGACTTAAAGTAAGGGCGAATAAAACAGAAAACTGTGAATCGCATTTGAACTCCCACTCATAAGATAAACAGACCCTCACATCTTGCGTTAGTAAACTGGTACCAAATAATTAACAAAGTTATAACTTAAAGCATGCACATAGAAACACTTAATTTTAGAAATACATGTATACAAGACAGCTAGTAAGAAACAAAATAAATCCAAAGATGGAGCTTTCATCTATCAATTAATCCCTGGCATAACTCCCCACTAGTATTGAGCTGATTTTTTTCGACAAGTTGAAATCGGCAATGTTTTTATGTGTTCGGAAAATTTTCGATCATGCGTATAATTAAGGTTAAAAATATGTGCATAATCTTTTAAAGATCGCGCCATTTCGGCGCTTCCTGTAATTTTGGCGGCCAGCAAATCAGATTACAGAATAGAGCAGGGTGAGATGTGTGTGCGGTAGGTCATGGGTATGTGTATGGTGCGATTGGCTGGATAAAAAATCACTATGACCTCGTATTACATAGAAACAGCCGTTTTCATGTTCAGACATAGTGTTTCAGCGTCTCATTAGGAATGGACGTGCGACTCTGCTGTGGCCAAAACTGCTCAGCGAAATTAGTCTATTTCTGCACAGAGAAAACCTCTTTAACTATTAGCTGTGATTCCTTTACAATTTTGTTTAGATTAGGAGATTTGATGTTTTATGTGTTAGCTAGTGAAATTTAAAAGCGAGCCTCTACAGCTGTAAAGTCACTAAAGAGACGAGAAGGGGGGGGGGTGCCCGGCCGGCAGGCGATCAAGACAAGCTCTATCTATAAGGAAAACTGGATAAAGTTCACCAAGAATTAGTGTAGACATTGCACGGCTATACTCTTTATTATTAACAGTTTGCTATTGAAATATTTCCTGGATATTGGGCAGCCTGAACTTATATTGGATAAACATCATTTCTGTAAACTGCAGGTCTCTTTGTTAGGTGCAAAACTCCAACTTTTATTATCAGTAACATTTAAGATAGGTGTTAATTTTCCAATTTTACTCTTTCCCACCTTGTGTTGTTATTTCCACTTGCAGTTTAAAATTACAATCCAGCAATATTTGTGAGTCTCAGCACTAGGTTGTTGTTGCCAAAAATACGGTGTATATACGAAAAACTTTACAGATACGTGGTTTTTTTACTTTTGCGCACCAGCTTTGTTCATTGACGCAGCTTCCACGTAAATCGTAAAACAGCAATTTATAGTCATCACAGGTGAATTGAAAGGTGCAAAAAATTACCGTGTATTATACGGAAAACATAACAGATAGGTGTTTTTTGACTTTTGCGAACCCAGCTTTGGTTCATTGACGACAGCATAACGTAAATCTTAAAACTGGCAATTTCTATAGTTCACAACAGGTGATGAATTGAAAGGTGCCAAAAATAACGTTGTAATTATACGAAAACATAACAGATACGAAGTTTTTTTACTTTATAGCGCACCCAGCTTTGTTCATTGAAAGCAGCATCCACGTAAATCTTTAAATCAGCAATTCTATAGTCACCACAGTGTGAATTGAAAGGTGCAAAAAATTACCGTGTATTGTAAGAAAACATAACAGTATGTGTTTTTTGGACTTTTGCGCACCAGCTTTGTTCATTTGAAGTGAGCTTTCCAAGTAAATCTTAAAAACAGCAATTTCATAGTCACCCACAGGTGAATTGAAAGGTGCAAAAAATACCGTATATTATACGGAAACATAACAGATACGTGTTTTTTGACTTTTGCCCTGTCACAGATTTGTGATAGAAACCTTGAGGTTAAATTTGAATCCAGCAATTTTGTTTTGATTAGAGGGATTGAAGGATAGCCGTGGTTTGACCATCTTTTATTAGAGACTTTCCAAAACTATTCCATACCTTTCTAAAATTTTTATATTTTGAACATGGAGCGAAAATGCAGGTGGTAAGCGAGCAAAGAGGGGGTTGAACATGGAGGTAGAGTACGAGAGAAGGTGCTCCTTACAGTGCTGGCGTCAAACACACATGCCAGGGGATCGTCATTGCGAGGAACCGTCAGGCCGTCATCGATGAAGTCTGGCCCTTGTGAATCTTAAATGTAACGAACATCTGTCGCCTATCTGTTCCTTTAGTGGTTATAATGCAACCTGCATCTAGCAGTCTTACCTCCTCGTCCTTCCCAGTCACGGCATAATGTCGTCATTCGCTCATCAGCATCCGTTCCAACATGAGCAGCCCAATGTCATTACTCGTGTACCCACCACTGTGATAATTCCATTGTCTGAAGTCCATCTTTGATGACAAAATGCGGTTGGGGTCAGAAGGCTGTTAAACTATCAAGGCGTTGATTTAGTATGCTCTGACGCCCAGTTACTGATGCCATCAGAAGGAGGTGAAGGAAGCGGTTCAATCGGCAAAAATCCACGGTGCGGGTTGGGGCAACGACCCACCTTGCGTGCCCCTTGCTTTGTAGGCCAGCAGCAATCTGGGATGCAGAATGTAAGGACGCCCAACCAAGTCACCTGTGTTGATGATGAAGATGATGATGATGACATTGCCAGATCCTTACCTGGTCATTTTTCCGCCAGAAAATGGGAGTCGAGGGCGGTCGCAGAGAAGTCCGCTCGATATAATTCCGCCAGCCACGGTCTGCGCAAATCCCGCTCCTCGCTTATCGCTGTCAAAGGTCCAGGACCTCTCAAGGACAGGGCCCTTCTTTGAGCAAGCCTCTGATTCACCCAGCGATTTGTCCATTTCCGCCTTTGCCGTTAAACGCATAAGTAGAGGGCAAGAAACCTTAAGAGGTTAACAACCAACCACAACTTGTCTAGTCACATGCAGCGATTGCATGAGTTGAAATGCAGGGAGACATTGGCCAAAAAAAAGACCAGGACCAGACGCCGGGCCTCAAACCACTGTCACCACCCTCTGTCTCCGCTCCTCCACCACCAACAAAGCGCTTACCTCAGCTGCCCATGTCTCTCAGAGCAATAATCCAGGATCAGCCTCCGCTTCAGCCTCCACCGTCTAGAGAACACCAGCAACCAACCAGAAGAGGACCCTTATCTTCCGCCAGTTTGACGACCTGCACGGTACAGGGCCAGTCTAGCATGCAGGGCCCTTCTGTTTTCCAGGTTGGGGAGCAGAAGAAACACTTTAACTCCAAAACCATCCCAAAGACCATAAGCATGATTGTCGGCATTGCCAGGCTTTTTGGCCTTGGAAATGTTGCCTTTCCGTCCTGGTGACACAGATGGGTTCCCGACACGTCATGGCAATCGCCTCCACTGCCCCAAAACCCAGATGCGAGCAGGCATTTTCTTTGACAGAAAGCCATCCCTGCCACTGGCCAGCCAGCCTGTCATCTAAATTTCAAGCGCGTTGTCTGCATTTTGTGCGGAGTCCGGAAAAAAACAGTCCATCTTCACCAAACGACACATGGACTGGTAAGCAAGGCCAAGGCAGGCATATATCTCTGTGACAGCTCAATTGGGTGAGCTGGGTGGATGTCTCTGGGCGGTGACGGTGGCTATCAGGCTCGCGCTCACGCCTCTTCAAATCCGCCAGGATTGTTGGTGCAGGGCTCTTTCCACCAAAAGTCCTCTGGTGGCATCACGTGTTTGGCCCAGAGAGACACAAGCCGTGTTGAAATTAATCTGCTTGGAGACGTCAAAACAAAGGGTCAGTAGTGAGGACGGCTCTCTGCAACGAGGGGACCGAGCGTGGCCTTGGGTGGAACAAGAACCTTAAGATCGGGTATAGGCTGGAGCACTTTCCCTGGATGGCACTTGTCTTGAACCTTGTGGTCCAGAAAGAATTTCATAAAGAGCTACACGGGTCTGGACTGCCGCTGAAAGAAGTGGCTCGAGGTCTGGTTCACACTTTCTGCAATTGAACACCTGCTTCATCCGCCTGGCTGCGTTGCAGCGTCAGGCTCGGCATCCCGTAACAGTCTCATTGTGTTGACGTGGCAACTCGCTGGAATTCCACCTTTCCACATGCTCCAGCGATTTGTCGGGAGCGCAAGCGCAAATGCCATTACGCAAAACGAAGGACACATCGCCTGACAAGCTGCGGTGCGGACCTCGGGGGTGTTGAGTCTCCGAGAGTCGGAAGGCAGGTTTGAAAGTGATCTGGCCACTTCCTTGCAATGTTTTGAAGTTAGCACCACCAAATGGGTATGTGCGGACGATGCCCTTGTCAGCATGTGCATTTGTTGGGTGTTCTTAGTTCTGGACTCGATCGTTGTGACACTTGAAACTTCTGGTCCGCCAGGCGCACAGAGGATTGCAGATGCAGTAACGGGACTTTCTCTCCGTCATATCCACAAGGCCCCGACAGTCTTCTCAATTTTTCGGTCTTCATGAGGCATCAGTGGTTCTGGGTCCAGTGCTAGTGCAAGGTGGCACATCAAGCTCTCAGGGTGCATCATATGCAGGCAAGTCAGGGCTATGTTGAAGCTGTGCCGTAGGATCGGAGGAGGGAGGAGGTATTCCTAGACACGCAGTCCCTGCTTGAAAGTGGATTGGCGTGAATTTGAGGGGCAGATGAGGAAGAAGAGGTTTCTGTGTCCCTCAAAACAGAGGCTTGGGAAACTCATGGCTCCATATCTACATGAGTGCTTGGATTGCTCCTTTTCCTCCACATGATCCTCGCATTTATGGGCCACAAATAATGAACAACAGTTACTGGGTGGCCCAACCCTCCTGGATCCCGGTACAAAACAAACGCAGCACTTTCCTTCACCCACCCAAACATTGAGAGTAAAATGCAGGATAATGGAGGATCCTTGCTGATTGATCAACTGGGAGACATCTGTTGCGTCTGCTTCACGTTCTTCAATTCACGGTTTGGGATCAACGCCAGCGGACGTGACAGTGTAGAGTGCCTAGTAGCCGTTAGCGGGCAGCAGTGGGCAGCAGCAGGCAAGGTGGCAGAAGCCTAAATGGGTGACCCTTGGTAATCTTTATTTACCACCTCACCTAAGCATGCATTGGCAGGCAACAGATACAACCCCAGAGACCAGCTCTTAAGATCTTGGTGCACGATATCTGAGTCTCAACACGATGTTTTTGTATGTGTTCCTGGACCCATAGGACTTCTGGGTATCCAAAAATGGACGCGAATGGCACGAGCTGGCTCGCCTCACCATATAGGTGTTGTCAATGCCCAGCACCTTAGCGTTCATATATGAGCGGTACCTTCGCTACAGCAGGAGGAGTATTACTGACCATACGCATCAGTGCTTTCCACTGATAATGTGGATCGTTTGACTTTCCATCAAGTTGAATCAATGGCATGGATCTATGATGAGATGTTGTGGCCCAATTGCAGAGGTCACCGATTAGTTATGCGTCTACTTTACACTTCCTCTCCAAAAAAGAAATGGTCATCTTGAAAAATATTTTTAAAATGATCATTTCTTACTGCAATTTTTATTCTCAATTCCCTACCAGTTCATTTTGCTGGTTTTTGCTGCAGAGGAGACTAAAAAGAACACCAAGGTTTTCATGACAAAACCATATTACCATTTGTGCTCACTCATCTTTAGAATTTTTCTCATTGTCAATGGTTTTGGGGGTATGTTGCCTCACAAATTTTTTAACAGTGGCTGAGAGAAGTCATTATTTATAATTTTTTGGGGGTAATGTTGCTGTGTGAAACAGCATATATTCATGGTCCTTTGAGAACAGAAATGTGGCTTCTTAAGTGGCATTTTCCTTCACAATTTTTAACATTGGCTGATAAGTCATATTTATAATTTTTTGGTTCATTCTGATTTGAAATGCAGCAATACTACATTATATATTCTAAAAAATGATGTTTATAATAGACATTTGTTCTACACAATTGTCAAAAAGTGCTCATGGGTCATGTTTGAATTTTTTGGGGGGCATTTTTGCTGTGACATGCAGCTATACTACAGGTTCCTATTCTAAATAATGTTGTTTCTATCAGACATTTTGTTCTTCACAATGGTCAAGAGTGGCTCAAGTGATGGTGCTGTCGGGAAAACAGGTATAGGTAGACACATATTCAAAATGACTTGTTTTTGCAAGCTCTTTAACATAGCTATCAATCCCTTTATTGAAGACAAACCCATTTAATCATTTAAAAAAGAGAAACAAAGACATGGTGGGGATTCCTTACGATTTAAAAAAATGTGTTTTCTAGAATTAATGGTATAAAAACTTGCATGTACAAAATAGCTGTTTAAAAAATTCCTCTGAATTGTCAAGGAGGTACAGGGAAAAACTTGACCAGATGTAGGTTATTCAGAGGCTGGAGTATGGTGCACGGACAGAGGAAAAAAGACAGAGACCATTTCCTCCAGCACGTAGAGTAAAAATGAGTAAAAGAATGCAAGATAAAGGGCTCTGGTTCAAATATACAAATGGACCGCGACAACGGCATAAGGTGAAAAATGTATAAAATACACCAATTTATTATGCCCTTAGGCGCAATTATAAAAGTCACGGTGAGACAGGGTGACATAGTAAAAC
This sequence comes from Phyllomedusa bahiana, assembly GCA_025379985.1. NCBI lineage: Eukaryota > Metazoa > Chordata > Amphibia > Anura > Hylidae > Phyllomedusa > Phyllomedusa bahiana. Next base: position 22,632 of record JAODAL010038482.1, read on the forward strand.
CACTGACGCCTAGACACATATCGCCAAGTATGGAGCACGGACAGAGAAATCCAAAAGTACAGAGACCATTCCTCCAGAACGTTGTGTATAATGAGAAAAAGAATGCCAAGATAAAGGGCACCTGGGTGTAACAGGAGCGGTTGAACCACAGTATTTCAAAGTGAAGCTCAATTGGTCCACATCATACGGAGGAGGCAAGCGGCTACCCAGGTATTGACTGTGTACTGAGAAGGCCTGGCTGGAGTCTCACACTTCCGCTCCGCTCTCCCTGCTTCAGCACGGACAGTTTGCGTTGCTGCGTCATCAGGCATTTTAACCTGCGTTGTTAATGTTGACGGACGCACAGCTGGGCTTATAACCGAACCCACTTGAACTACGGCCCTGGGTTCATGCGTGGCCCTGGACAGGTATAGTCAAATGTCCAGTGACGAAACTAAAATGGTGGTTGAATGTACTATTTTTCTAGGCGGCACTTTTTAAATGTGGGGGTTCAATGCAGGTTTGGGGCTCATGCTGTGGCCAAGGACAGGTATATTCAAAGTCCAGTTCAACTAAATGTTGGTTGAAAGCTCCTTTTTCCGGCGATCTTTTTCAATCTGGGGGTTATGAAGGTTTGGGGCTCATGCTGTGGACCAGGACAGGTATAGTCAATGTCCAGTGAGACTTAAAAAATGGTGTTGAAAGACTCCTTTTTCGGCACTTTTTAATGTGGGGGGTATGCGGGTTTGGGGCTCATGTGTGGCCCAGGACAGGTATAGTCCAATGTCCATTGAAAAACTAAGAATTGGTGGTTGAAAAGGATCCTTTTTCCGGCACTTTTTAAAATGTGGGGGTAATGCAGGTTTGGGCTCAATGCTGTGGCCCTGGACAGGTATAGTCATGTCCAGTTGAAACTAAAAAGGATGTTGAAAGATCCTTTTTCAACACTTTTTAATCTGGGGTTTATGCAGGTTTGGGGCTCATGCTGTGGCCCAGGAGAGATAGTCAATGTCCAGTGAAAACTTAAATGGTGGTTGAAAGAATCTTTTTCCGGCACTTTAAAAGCTGGGGGTCATGCGGGTTTGGGGCTCATGCTGAGGTTCCAGGGACAGAGATATTCAATGTCCAGTTCAAGTAAGATGTTGGTTGTAAATCTTTATGACTTCTGGCACTTTTTAATTTGTGGGTGATGCAGGTTTTAAGGGTCAATGCTGTGGTAAAGGACAGGGATGAGTAATGGGGCTGTGTGTTTTTTTTGTGTATGTGCTTTTATAACCTATGTGTGTTGACTAAGATGTAGCACGTATCATTTGGACTGTTTTGGATGTTAATTCAGCTTCTCCAGCCCTGTTTGGGTTGTAAGAATATAGCGTGTTGTTGCTCTCCCATAGACTTTACATGGTCATCGGAGATGATCGACTATCATGAAAAAAACCTTATCGATGGTGGCCGACTATCGCTATCGACTACAATGTCGATAGACCAACGTTATTAGCTCATACACTAATCCCCACAGCCGACAAATCTGATAATCCTGGAGGAGAAAGAGAGGCAGGCTTAGTGTTAGGAATATCTACCAGACGGCCGATATTTGCATCCCCCATCACAAAAAAAAAAAGGTTATAGACAATCTGTCTTCGGTGAGAGGCGATAGATGGGATCTCGGTGAAAAACCTCCAAAACTGTCAGAGTTAATGAGTTATTTACTTACTACTACATGAAGGCGTCAACCATCTTTGGGTCGTCATCCAAGCTGGCTACAACGGGGTCGAGAGCAATGATGAGTCACCAGACGTTGAGATTCAAAATCACTCTTGGAGCCAAAGCCCCCCAGGTCTTTATTTTATAGACAATTTGTACATGATATCAAAAGATTAAAGATCAAGCCCACCTAACTAATGGAAATGACTAATATGGCGTGATATAATCATTGGTACAAATTAATATTCAATTTCTTACTGGGCTGTGTCACAAGATTATTTATAACTCAAACAAATATTAATAAATCCTTTATTTGTGTCAAAATCAAGAGAAACATCTTATTACTTTGTAGGTGCACGAAAAGGTATTCAAGGACATTCTAGGGCTCAACTTTCCAATTATAATTGGGACATCATAATTGGACACCTGCATTTTCTTCATAATAACATTTACATGAGAAACAGGAAATTTTCACATTAGTGTGTCCTTCGCCACCATGGCACACTCTCACAAAGCATTCTTGGCTAAGTTTCAGGATGAAAACATCTCTAGGATACTCAAAAGAAAGAGACAAAGAACAAATAAATGAAGACAAAATGGAGTCAGTTCAGGCCTAGACAGCAGGGCTATATTTACTCTAACACTATCTATGCACCTAATGTGCTATAACAACCTCTCAATATAATACCTACGGTAAGTATTAAAATCATGATATGCACCTTATGGGCTTCACAGCCACATCCACTGTGTTAAGCAGGCTCTCTTGGCAGCTATCTATTTGCGTAATGTGATACTCTACATACATTAATTAAAGGGGTTGTCTCTCCACAAAGATTAGCTTTCAAAATGTAGGGATCAGTAAATGAAGACGTTCTCAAAATATATTACTTACTATATTTTATCAGTTCTGAGTGCACTCAGGTTTCTCTAGGTGACGACCCATTCTGCCAGGCTGTTTGCCTTATGTAATAGCAGAGATGATGTCATCACACAGGTCAGCACACAGAGCTATCGGCAGCTTGAGTGTTATCTGATTTTACAAACAAAGGAGACTACTTTTATTTTTACGTTAGCTCTGAAGCTTCTCTGGACTTACCATCTATGATAATGATAATAATGATAATAATAATAATAATAATAATAATAATAATAATAATAATAATAATGATCATATTATATTTCAATGGGGTAGGGTGAAAGGCAGCTGCTGGGCAAAAGCAGCTCAATATGAACACCTCATAATTTAATGATGCTGCAGCCCTGGCTAGCACCGACCCACTCCATGAGAAAGACAGGCCACACCACAGCTCACCTCCACTCCCTGCCTTTCCCGATAGCTGTTGTAGTAGCTGGGGAATAGGTAGGGATCTCCCCATTATGTTTGACAGCAGGCTGCATCACACACAACCAATGAAGGTCAGGTGACTTAACATGCTGCTTCCTAACATCTATATGCATTGTGTGCATTGGCTCTGCTCCTGGTGACTACATATACAGCTTGGAATGCGATAACTACTATTGCTCCCCCTTCCTGTAAAACATGAGGTGGCATGTACTAGTTTCTACCTACTTATTTACTCGGCCCTGCATGCCCTGAGATAGATATATTGGGGAATATTTATTAAGGCAATTTGCACCAGAAATGTTGTTGTATTTGCCTTATACCACATTTATTGCATGTTTTAGATTACATTGATGGACATTGGCTGCTGCCAATCAGATCTTAGCAGAAGCCAGTGATATATCTATACATCTAATGGGGGAAAACCTATATACCTATACCTCCTGGAGAAACCTATATACCTATAGCTACAGAAGGAAACCCTAAATACCTATACCCACTGGGGGACATATATACTTACCTGCAGACTGGGAGCCCTATATACCTATACCCTACTGGGGAAAATATATACACCTACCTACTGGGGGCCCTATATAACTACCAATTTACAGGGGGGCCAATATAGTTACCTATATACTGGGGGACCCATTTACCTACCAACCTACTAGGTGACCCTACACACCTACCTAATATGGGACCTATATACCTACATATTCAGAAACCTACATACGCGCTTACCGAAGCAACCTATTAACCTGTGGGGCCCTATACTCCGTCCTAGCTAATGAAAGTGGCTATATGTCTACCTACTTACCTATTGTGGGACATATATAGCTACCTACTTACCGTAGTAACCTATATACCTACCTATCTATTTTTTTGAGGAGAGGGCTATATACTTTACCTACTGAGGGGACCTATAAACCTACCTCTTTACTGTAGGGGACTATAAAAACTACCTAGAGGGGCCATACATAATTGTCTTCATACTTAGGAGGCCTATATACCTATCTACCAAGGGTACATATATACCTACCTACTAATGGGACTTATATATCTACCTATCAAGGAGCTATATATAACTACAAACTATTGAACAGACTTATACACCTACCTACCTACTGGGGGGGGTCTATATACCTTGGGGCAATAGGCTTATGACCTAGTAAAGGCAGTGGAGCAGGCACTGCAATGACATCAATATATCATGCCGCCTGCGCAGAGGCCTCCAGGGGACTGAATGGAAAGGATGGAAGGCAGCAGCTGTGATCCCTGTGTTGCTGGGTCTGGGTGACCCAGCAATGCAGCTGTGTGGCGAGGGGTGTGACTGCTGTGACCATTGTAGCTGCACCACAGGTTGGTGGGGTAAGGAGCACATTGGTGCTTGTGCCGTTGTAGTTTTCAATTGTATGCATGTCCTGCATACAGTTTAAAACTTGTGCCGGAACTCGGGGTCCACCAGAGTGAATCACAAGCTCCACAATGGACGCTCTGAGTCAGCACAGTGGCCCGAGATGAATCTGTCTGGTTGGGCAGATTGCCAGCCCAGGCCTAAACACCCTTGCGACTCATCTGGCAAAAAGGGTGTGGTCGCAGTAAAAGGGTTTGCTTCCTGTAAATGTTACCATAATAAGTGACACCAAGTATGCCAATTAACAGAAAGCAAAAACAGACTAGACAGTTCTAACATGCACCAGATTTTTAATGAGGCATATTGTAAGACTATCTTGTCTAAAAATTTGTGTTAATAAATAAGTATTGCCCTGTAATACCTGGGGAGCAGAGGGTGTCAGCATTTTTGTCGGAAATATGCTGGGCAACCTGCTCAATTGGATAGTTAGGGCGTCATCAATTTGTTGTAAACCAGCATTGTGTACCACATGCAACCATTTAATTGGCACCCTTTATAAGTCTTATCTACATTCAAGTGTAATACTAGCAATCAGCTGGCAAACTTCTGAGCCCAGCACCGCTGTAGATCACCTCATGTGTTAAAAAAAAAGCTGTTATTTATATAATTTTTTATTGCCCTCTTTTTACTATTTTGTTTTTTGAATCAATACTATTATTGTCAGACTATACTAGTTAGGTCATTCCTAACTGCTTGCACTGCAAGGTTGTTTTCAATGAAAATGAAGGGGTAATAATTGTATAGTCAGTAGTACTACATGTAACTTGTCGGAAATAAGCAACAACGCTAAGCAGTTAACGTTTTTGAAAAAAATAGATGTAAGTTAATGTTTTCTCTGTTGAACCCCTTACCGACCTTTGTCGTACTCATACGAAATGCGGGGGGTTTTTCCCGAAAATTACCTTTTGAGTAGCAAGCGTCTTGGCCCACAAGCGGAGCGCGAAAAGTCCGGCATGGCCCAGGGGTATTACCGGGGGCATCATGCCCATCCCCCCGGCGGAGTGAGCCCCGGCCGGGGGTTTAAACCCCCCCCGTGGGACTTGTGGTGCGACTTTCGCGGGCTGCGGGCGGCGGGAGTGAGCCCCTGCCGCCCATGATCCGGCGCGTCCGGCGCTGAAGCCGGTACGGTCTCCTACCAGCAGCCCGGCGGAATGACAGTCGGGTTGTTGGGACGTCACGTGCCCACAAGGGTTGTGGGCAGCGTGAAGACAGTTGCCATGGAGACCCGGATACAGCTATAAGCGTATGCTGATTTCCTATTGCAGAATGTCTAACGATCGTTCATGCAATTCCCCCCTGGGGAAAATGTAAAAAGTATGAAAAAGTTAAAAAAAAAAGTGAAAAAAAAGTAAAACACAAACAAAATAAAATAAAAACACGACACCCCCCTTTTCCCCTTTAAAAACGCCAATCCCCCTAAAAAAATCAAAAATAAATAAAAGTACCCATTTTTGGTATCGCCGCGTGCGTAGCGACCCCCCCAATAAATTGTCATGTAAAAAAAACCCGTAGGGGTAAAACGCCCGTAAAAAAAACCCCCAAAAAAACAGTCACAGAATAGCAAATTTTTTTTCATCGGGCAGCACAAAAAATTTGGAGTAAAAAAATAAAAAACTCATATCAACTCAAATGATGCCAATTAAAACGTCAGTTCATCCCAAAAAAAAAAAAGTCTTTAACAGTTTGGGTATAGGGAAAAAAATTAAAAAGTTCTGGCTATTAAAGATAGGATGCATAAAAAATTGTTTTAACCAAAAAAAACACTTTTTTTTCAAAAAAATTGTGCTTTCAAATAAAAAAACTACAAAAATTTGGGGTATCCCCGAAATGTCTAAACCCACAGAAAAAAAACAAACTTGTCCGGTTTTATGCACGGTGAACGCTTTTAAAAAATTTAAAAATAAATAAACATTTTTTTTTTTTTTTTTTTTTTTATCTTTTTTTTTTTTTTTTTTTTCCCCCCCCCTTATTTTTTTTTTTTTTTTTTTTTTTTTTTTTTTGGAATTTTCTTTCACCCTCCCTTCAAAAAACAGATTTAAAGCGATCAAAAAGGGTCTTGTCCCCCCAAAAATTTTACCAATAAAAACGCCCAACTCCTTCCCGAAAAAAAAAAACCCCCTATACACCCCCATAAAAGAAAAAAAAAAAATTGGGGCTCTCAACTGGGTGATGAAAAAACGTGTTTCCTTTTCAAAAAAATGTTTTTATTTGTAAAAGCGTAAAACTTTTAAAAAAATTTAAACAAATGTGGTATCGCCTTGTAATCGTATCAATGCTGTTAAAATGCATTTTCATTTATACCGCCATTTGACCCTGTAAAAAAAAAAATAAAAAAAAACTACCAGGATTGCTGTATTTTGTAAAAAAATGCCTCAAAAAAAACCTTTTAATTTAAAAAAGTGATCAAAGCTCATATCCCCCCCGTAATGGAAACAAAAAAAACATAAATTAAACTCTTAAAAAACAACCCCAAAGCAGCCCATTTTGGAAAAAAATTTAAAGAAAGCTAGGGCTGCAGAATACGAAACTTAAAAACGCAATTTTTATAAAACCCCGCTTCTTTTGTGAAAAAGTAATAAAACATAAAAAAACTATATAAAAATTTATATCATTTTAATTGTACCCCCCCCAAGAAAAGTTACCCCGTCTTTTTACCCCGAATGGCGAAATACTTTAAAAATGAACCCCAAAAACAAGGGCGGAACTGCTTTTCCCCCCTCCTTTTTCCATGGCCCAATGCAAAAAAAAAATACGGAACACCTGTGCGAAAAAATGAAAAAATACACCCTTAGGTGAGATCCCTGGGGGGCTTTAAATCCAAAAGGGAAGCAATTCGGGAAAGGGTTTTCCCACTGTTTAAGTCCCTTTGGGGTTTTTGGAGATGCGACAGGGCCCCCACCAATATCTTTCCGCCAAAACCCCAAATAACCCCTTCCCTTTTTCCCCTTGTCCCCTCCCATGCCCCAAACAGCATTTTTACCCCCACATGTGGGTATTGCCGAACTTGGAAAAAAGGGCGTAACAAAATTTTTTGGGGCTTTTTTTCCAAGTTTCCCTTGAAAAAATTAAAACATTCTCAGCTAAAATTGCAGATTTTGGGAAAAAAAAATATATTTTTTTTATTTTCAGAGCCGAACGCAAAAAAAATTTTTGTGAAACGCCTGGGGGGTCGATATACTAAACTGCCCCCTGGATATTTTCCCTTTTAAGGGGGTGTATTTCCAAATTAGGGGGGTTTTTTTTAGGGGAAATTTATTACTTTTTGGAACCTTGGGGTTTTCCGAAAACCTTTGAAAGGGCCCCCCTAAAAAAAATTTGTAATGAAAATGAGGCCCCAGGTCCAGTAGGTGCTCCCCCCAAATTCTGGGGCTTGGGGTTTTGAGCCAAATAATGCCCTGGGCCCATATGGGATATCTCTAAAAACCCGGCAAAATTTGGGGGTTTAAATATTAATTTGCTTTTCCCCTGATCACATTTCCCGTATTCTTGAAAAAATTGCAAAAAATATTGAAAATCTGAAAAAAAAGTAAAAATTTTTGAAATTTCATTTCCACTTTTTTTTTAAAAAATTTTTCTGTGAAACACCAAATTTGGGTTTAAAAATTTTCAAAATGCTGTTTTGAATATTTTTAAGGGGTTTTATTTTCCCTTAGATGGGGTCTTTTTAGGGGGGTATCTAAAAACTTCCCAACCCAAAGTCACGTTAGAATTTGGCCCGGCCCCAAAAAATATTAAATTGAAAATTTTCTTAAAAATTTTTAAAAATTTAAACTACAAATTTTTATAAGCCCCCTAATTTCGAAAAAAAAAAAAAAACATTTAAAAAAAATGATGCCAAACAACAGCAAAAAATATGGTAGATGTGTTAAAAACTATTTTGGGGTGGAAAAACTATCTGTTTTACATGCAGAAATTTTTGAAGTTTAAAATTTTGGTAAATTTTTCACTTTTTTTTCACCATAATTGATATTTTCACAAATAAAAAAACTTTTTTTTGGCCCAAAATTTCTTACTACTTATAGAACAATGTGTCACGAGAAAACGTCTCGAATCACATGGATGGGGTTAAAGTGTCAAAAAGTTATTCTCAATAAAGTGACACAGGGGACAGATTTCAAAAATAGGGCTCTGTCAGAAAAAGGGAAAGGGGGCCTCCGGCGGAAAGGGGGTTAAAAATGAGTGCAGGTTTGGGTCTACACTCATTTTTCAAAAAATTATACAAAATTTGTAATAATGTGTAATATTTTACATTAGGGAAACATGAATACTCTCTGCTGTAGCCTTTGCTTATTTTAGTGTTTTATCTATTCTTAGTTGCAATGCTTTTTTAAAACCCCAAAAAATGAAATTTAAACCCCCCTATCAGTAAAGGGTTTAAATATCCAGACTATACATAAATGCATTCGCTTTGTTTCTCATCAACTGTTCCATGAGTAGGTCTATGTACTGCATCACTGAAAGTACTGACATTGGTTTTTCAAAAGAGATTAAGAATAATCTTCCTACCCAAAAGCTTTTTTTCTTTGGACCCCCCTCCCTAGATCCCTTTTAAAATTGGGCAGTCTGTCATAGCAATTTACTCTGTTTATATAGAGTTCCTGAACATTTAATCCCTTCCCTTATCACTGGATACAACTAAAGCAATACAGGATATGTGGTCTAGCAAACAATTCTCCTAGCAATTTACAAACAAATGTTATTGTGACAAATGCCTAATAAAGTTGAATACGAATATTTAAAACGAAAAAAACCCCGAAAGTTTAAAGAGAGCATTCATCTAATGACTGATGAAAAAATTTTGAACTAAAAAAGCATTGTGAAAAAAAAATTTAATAAAATGTTAATAATTTTAAATTTTTGAGTACATTTGGTGGTTGTGGTAGCGTTAAAGGGCTGGGGTTTTCTGGGTTTAGGTTAATTCTATCAGTTTTTACAGCAAAATAACCATAGTTGTTAGCATTTTATCTTTACAAAAAAACACTTTTTTGACTTTGGGAATTTTTTTTTTTTATGCCCCTTTTTTTTTAATGGTAAATAAAAGTGAAAATTTTATTATTGAAAAAGTTTAAAAGGGGGGTTTTTTTTCCTTATATTGAAAAATGATCAGCTGATCAAGCGGGGTAAAAAAGCAAAACACAAAGAAAATATAACAATTTAACACTTAACCCATGAAGTCGCTGCTCCCTGCTAATGACATCACAACTAGAGATTTGGGCCCCCAATCGATTCTAAAAAAGTTGGGAAATTTGTTTTTTGAATTTTTAGGGAAAAATTCGGTTGGAAAAAGGAAAATCGAAAAATTTAGGTACTTCGGGTGGGGGAAAAGAAATGTGCTTTTTTTTGATAAAATGGCTGCAAACACATGGGGGCAAAATTTGGGGAAAGGGACCTGGGAGGAAAAGGGATAGCCTGCATGAATGTGCAGAGGTGAGCCAATCAAAAGGGCCGGGGGGTTTTGTGACGTCACCGCACAAAATAAGTCCGGGGGCGACGTGGGGCTCAAACCCTCTCACTGTGGGTCATCAAGGGGGGTGGTGTGCTGCGGGTTACTCTTTCTGAAAAAATTGATTTTTATATAGCGTTTTGTGGGGGTTTCTCAGCTTGTCTCAGGACTGTTCTCTTTAATTTTTTTATTTCTAATTTTTTGGGGTTTTTGGATCTGAAAAACCAGTGTGCGTCCACTGCAGCCCGAAAATACATTCAATAACCAAGTGGGAACTAAGCCATTCCTGTTGTATTCATTTTAAAAACTTTCAAAACATACTTTTCCCCTGCACATAATTTTTTATATTCTGAAAAACACAAACATAGGTTTACACTGAAAAGGCAATATAAACGTCTAACAAATACATGCACCCCTAAAAACTAAGTAAAACCTCAAGGTAATTAGAAATAATTTTGGGGAAAAGCAATTTCTGCCCAAGGAAAATATAAAAACCTGGGGACTCTTAGTTTACCCGTATTTGATCAAAGATTTTTATTAAGCTACCCCCCCAAAACGTAAAAGGGGGTCCCCGAAACGGTGGGTTTTCCCCCGCTTAAAAAATGTTACCTCACTGGGCGTCAATCCCGACTGCAAATTAGGGTATGGTAGGGGAAATTGCAATTTAAAATTTTTCCTGCACTGGTTTAAAAAAGGGGAACTGGGGTGCAGCAAGCCCAAAGAGATCGCCAATCTCAAATAATAAAAAAACAAACTTTGGGTTGCACATATAAAATTTTATTTGAAAAAAAACAACATAGGTGCACACTGAAAAGGCAATATATACGGGCTAAAAACAAATTTTCAGTGGCAAAACTAAAGGGCAAGTTTAAAACCCCAAGGTAATAGAAAAAATTGGGGAAAAGCATTTCTGCTAAAGGAAAATTTTGAAAAAAACCCGGGACTCTTTGTTTACAGTAAATTTTTTTCAAAGATTTATTAAGCTCAACCTCCCAAAAGTCAAAAGGGGAATTCCCCCGAGCAGGTGAGTCCCCAACCCCAAATTTTGTTAAACCCCATGGGGCCAATCCAACTTTCAACTTCAGGGTTTTTGGTAGGGAAATAAACAATTGGGGGGGGGGGGAAATTTTTCACCGGGTTTTTAACCCCCTTCCCCCACAAATTGGGGGATGCATACGCCCTAGCGGGAAGGACTTCCCCGCAAATGGGAAAGTAGCCATACCCCTGGCCCAAACGCGCGGGCTTGCGGGGGGCCGCCAGCGATCGCGGGATGGAACCAGCGGTAAATTACCGCTGGGGTTTTATGCCCCCTCCCCCCCCGGGGGGGAGTGAGCTCCGGCCGGGGGGTGAAAAAAGCATCATTACCCCAGCCTGTCATGGCCCCGTTTAATTTTGCCGCAGGGGAAGGGGGGAGTTGCTCCCCCCTGCCTAAAGATCGGCGAGGCGCGGCACAAAATTTTTTTGCTCGCCCGTCCACCTCAAGGGTCCTCGGGTGCGGTCTGAATGCATGGGTAGTCTTGGGTGACGTCACCCTGCCCACAATGCATTGTGGGCATGGTGTCCTATTGCCATGGCGACCTTTGCCCAGCAGTAACCCCTGTGCACCGATCGCCTCTTTAAACAGCAATCAAAAGGGTTGCTTTTCCCCCCGTGGGGGATTTGCAGTTACAAAATTTCCCCACTGGGGAAAATTAAAAAAAAAGTGAAAAAGTAAAAAAAAAAAAATAAAAAAACCCAAAAAAAATAAAATTAAAAAAACATTTCACTCCCTTTTTCCCCCTTAAAAAACGCCAATCGCCCCCAAAAAGATCAAAAAAAAAATTTAAAATACCCATTTTTTGGGATCGCCGGCCCTGCGTAACGATTTCCCCCCTAAAATCTTTCATGTTAATTAACCCGTATGGTGAAAGCCGTAAAAAACAAAAAAAAAAAAACAGTCACAGAATTGCGATTTTTTTTGCTCCCGAGCACATTAAAAGGGTTTAAAAAAAGGGTCAAAAATCATATAAACGCCAAAGTTTGTACCAAAATTTAAAAATTTAAATTTTTATCCCCCAAAAATAAAATTTTACACGTCCTGTATACGGAAAAATAAAAAAATTTGGGCTTTTCAAAGACAGCGATGGGGATAAATATTTTTTTAACCAAAAAAACACTATTTTTTTTTTTAAAAATGCTTCCAAAATTTAAAAAAAAAATATTAAATAGGGTATCGCCGTAATGTATTTGGGCCCTGAGGTAAACTAACTGGTCATTTGGGTACTGACGGTGAGTGCTGTGAAAAAAAAAAAATAAAAAACACCCACTAGGTTGAGTAATTTTTTCACCCTGCCTTTCCCAAAAAACGGATTTTAAAAATGAATTTAAAAAGGGCTTGGGCCCCCAAAAAAATACCCTTTTTAAAAGTCAAAATCATTCCCCAAAAAACCCAAATTTCCCCACACAGCTCCCTACACAAAAAATAAAAAAGTTATGGCTCTCAACTTTGGCGATGCAAAAAACCCTGGTTTTTCCCTTTTTTAATAAAAGTGGTTTTTTTGTGTAAAACAGAAAAAAATAAAAAAAATTACAAAATTGGGGGATCGCTGTAACGTATCGGGGCCTGCTGAGTAATTTCTGCCCTGTCTGCTATTCTGCACTTTACCGGCCCCCCCGTTAAAATAAAAAAAAAAAAAAAAAAACCCCCTACCAGGAATGCGGGATTTTTGGGTTCCCAAAAAGCCTCACAAAAAAACCCTTTAAAAAAAAGGATTTAAAGGGGGCATAAAGCCCCCCCCTAAGGGGGGGGGGGACTAATAAAAAACTCAACTCCCTTTCCCACAACAAAAAAAGCCCCTAAACAAATCCGTAAAACAAGGGAAAAATGAAAACGTTTTTGGCTATCAGAACAGGACAACATAAAAACAAAAAAAATAATTAAAACCTCAAGGTTTATAAAATTTGGAAATGCATTTAAATTTCTAAGGGGAAAAAAAAGGGAAAAACCTGGGAATCTTAGTTTCAGAAATTTTATCAAAGATTTTTATTAAGCTCACCCCCCAAAACGTAAGGGGATCCCAGAGCAGGTGATTTCCCCACCAAAAAATTTTACCCTCATAGGCCCTCAACCAGACGCAACTTCAGGGTATGGTAGGAACTACAATTGAATTATCCTGCACTGGGTTTTAAAAGAGTATTTTTTTTAGTTCATTCCGGGTTGACCCCCTATGAGGGGAACATTTTTAAAAGTAGGGTACTCACCTGCTCTGGGGGTCCCCCCGACGTTTTGGGAGGTGAGTTAATACAATCTTTGATAAATATGTAATAAGGTCCCCGGTTTTTCATATTTTCCCTTTGAGTAATGCATTTCCCAATATTTTATATCCTTGAGGTTTTACTTAGTCTTTAGTGTGACTGATTTTGTATTGGTTATATTGCCCTTTTCGTGTGCCCAAAGCTTGTGTTTTTTCGATAAATTTTTTTTATGTGCAGAGCCAAGTATGTTTTGTAGTTATTTGAGATTTGGCGATCTCTTGGTTGTGCCACAGCTGCCTCTTTTAAACCATGAGGTAATTCAATTGCGTTCCCCCATCCCTGAAGTTTCGTCTGGGTTTTACGCCCGTGAGGTAAATATTTGCGTAGGGATCACCTGCTTTTTGGGCCCCTGAGTTTTGGAGGGTGGTTAAACAATTTTTATCAAATATGTAAAACTAAGAGTCCCCGGTTTTTATTTTTCCCTTAGCAGTAATGCATTTCCAATATTTCTAATACCTTTAGGTTTTTCTTAGTCTTTAGTGTGCCCTGAATTTGTTTAGCGTATATATTGCTTTTAGTGTGCACCCATGCTTGTGTTTTTCAGAATATATTTTATATGTGCAGAGCCAAAGTATGTTTTGTAGTTCATTTGAATTTTGGGGATCTCATTTGGTTGTGCCCCATCCCTTTTTAAAAAAAGTCAGGATAATTCAATTGTGTTCTCCATACCCTGAAGTGCAGTTGGATTGCGCCTAGTGGGTTTAAAATATTTTGCGTAGGGACTACTGCCTGGGGTCCCCGGAGTTTGGGAGGTGAGCTTTACAACTTTGATCAAATACTGAAATAAGAGTCCCCCGGTTTTTTATATTTTCCTTAGCAAATGCATTTCCATATTTCTTATCCTGAGGTTTACTTGTCTTTAGTTTGCCCTGTATTTGTTTTGACGTTTTATTTCCTTTTTTGGTGCACCTATGGTGTTTTAGAATATATTTTATAGTGCAGAGCCAAAATATGTTTTGTATTCATTTGGTTGGCGTTTTTGGTTGCTGCCACGCTGCCCCTTTTTTAAAAAAAATGCAGGATAATTCTTGCTGTTTCCAACCCCTGAAGTTGCGTTGGATTGAGCCCAGTGGGTAACTATTTGCGTAGGGACTCACCCGCTCTGGGATCCCCCTTGACTTTTGGGGGGTGAGCTTAATACAAACTTTGTCAAATACTGTAAAATAAGGTCCAGTTTTTTTTTTTTCCTTGGAATGCATTTCCCAATATTTTTATATACCTTGAGGTTTTACTTAGTTTTGTGTGCCCCTGATATTTGTATTAGAGTATTCATTTAAAAAAAAGCGTTTTTTAAATACAATACCATTTATTTTTGGTGTCAATTCTATTGCGAATTTTCCAGGGGTTAATTAAGCGTTGTTTTGCTGGTGGCTGGCCCCCAAAAAAACCGTCTTTTTCAACGCCAAAATATATAAATTCTTCTTGTAGCCTATTCACAAACAAAGGTTAATTTTCAACTGTATCTTTGTTGTGTGGCGTAGAAAACACACAATTGTAACCGTAAAAGTCTTTTTGGGGGTAATTTTTGGCCCAAATTTTCATCCCGGGGGTTTAAATTTAAGCGTTGTTTTGCTGGTTGGGCTGCCCAAGAAAGTTTTTTCAAAGCCCAAAAATATAATTTTTCTGTAGCCCCAATTTACACAAAGGTTAATTACAATGTATCTCTTGTGTGTGGCGTAGAAAACCCGGCCCAAATTTTAAAGCTACAAAAATATATTTTGTGCGGGCCAATTCTTTGGGCAAATTTACAAACCCCGGGGTTAATTTTAAGGGGTTGTTTTTCGGTGTGTGACAAAAATAAAACCCTATTTTTCAAAAGGCCAAAATATATACATTTTTCCTGGGAAACCTAATTTATGTTCCCAGGTTAAATTTAAAACCCGTTTGTGCTTTTTCCCTTTTGTAAAACCAACAGGTTTTTAAAAGGGAAAATAAAGTAAAATTTTTCCCGGGTTTTTTGGTTGGGAAAATTTTTATTCCCAAAAATTAAACCCCAAACTTGGCATGGGTTCATTTGGAGTCAAAAACAGGGTGTATATTTATAAATTAAAGATATAAACATCAAAAAGTTTTCCCGAAAATTTTAGAACAACAGTAAGTCAGACAGAGAGGTGGCAGGGGTCTTTCACCTGCGAGTGGCGTGGCACAAAATTTGGAACAGGCCCAGGTCGCAGCACAGCAAGGGGCGTCGCAGCAGGGGTCACTCGGTGAGGAACCCAAATGCCCCCTGTCATCTAGCGGCCATGTGTTGTTCGCAACCCCAAAAGGGGTTTTTGAATTTGGGTTTACTAAAGGGCATTTTTTTTTCCTCCCCGATGAATCTGACAAACCCCCGCCCAAAAGTCGGTCGGAAACCCCAGCAAAACCCTTAGTTTGGGATGGCCCGGGGGGCGGGTCAGCGGCCCAACCCCGTCCTCCCGCCCGCCTCTGTCCATCCCGGGTTCCCCGGCCCGGATCGATAAAGTTGGGTTTGGGCCCCAGTGCCATAATGGGGAAGGGGATGAACCAAATTTGGGGGGGAGTCAGCACTACCCTTTGGGAGGGAAAAAAATGGGGCCCAAAATGCCGGTTTTGCAGTTTGGGGGCAAAGTATAGGGTGTGGGAGTGGATGGGAGGGGATGTTGTGAGAGGTCAGCCTGGCATACCAAAAAAAAAGGTGTTTTAGGACAGCGTGACGATGAAACACAAATAGATGATGATGTAGCCCACCGCACTTGGGGGGCCGGGGGGAGGCAAAAGGGTTCATCATCGTCAGGAGAAAAAGGGGGTTAGTTGGGGTCAGGCGCAGCGCCCGCCAGAAAGGGGGTTTGTGTGGCCGTGGTCGCGGATAGCAGCTTTGTGAGGTCGGGAGCCAAAGCGGGCCCCCGGGGTAAAAAAACCCCCTTGAGGGGAAGAAAATAGCAGAAGGGGCTCAGGAGGGGAGCGGCAGGGAGTAGTCAATCAGTGGGAGCGTTGGCGGTAAAATCCGGGTACCCCGGCGGTTTTTTGGCAGTTTTTGCTAAAACATTTGGGGGAAACCGGAAAATGGGATATGTAGAATCTGTGGGCAGAAAATGAAGCGTGGGGCCCGGGAGCTAACGTTGGGGAAAAACCCCGGGCCCGCGTCAACCCCATGCGGGGGTCCCAAACGGTTGGCCCTGGGGAAACGTGGCTCAGATTGGTTGGGGCCATCCTTTCCGCCCCAGAACAGCAGCAGCAGCGCCCCGTGGCACGCAAGCCCTTGCAGCCCGTAAGGGTCCCCCAAACCCTGCAGAAAGGGGGCAGTTTCTCTTTTAAACATCTCCCCGGGCCCGAAGCTCCCGTCCCCGTATCATGGCGCCAAAAGTCGTTCAGCGAGGCATTGCAAAGAGACAAAAA
>JAODAL010038483.1:0-39156 GCA_025379985.1 Phyllomedusa bahiana
CCCCGATCAACATGTCCTCTAAATTCCCCAGAGTCAAAACAACCCCATAGAATCCACACAGGCAAGAAAATTAAACCATAGATGTCGATAAATTAAGTTACGTGTAATAATGAGAAATGACACAGTGAAAAAGTATTGAACACATGAGGAAAGAGAGGTGCAAAAAGTCATGGAAAGTCATGACTCCAGCTGAAATCTATCAATATCAAAAATATTTCTTTAGGGTAGACTGGATTTTGCCTCATTAGTTCCAAAGTCTGCATTAGCTTATAAATTCCCTCTACTCCTCCCTTCATTCACATCCTCCCCACCTTTTTTTTTAACCATATCAACTATGTAACTTTCTCATGACTAGTGTTGAGCGATTATTATCGACACAGTTGAAATCGGCACAGTTTTTATGTTGATCGAAATTTTTAGATCATGCGATAATTTAGGTTAAAATCTGTGCATCATCTATTAAAAATCGCGCATTTTCGGCGCTTCCTGTCATTTTGGCAGCCAGCAAATCAGCTTACAGAATAGAGCAGGTGAGAATGTGTGTGCGACGTCATGACTGGGATGTGTAATGGTTGCGATTGGCTGGAAAAATCAAAAGCCCCCTCGTTTTTACAAAGAACAGCGTTTCATGTTCAGCTCAGTGTCTCTCAGCGTCTCAGAGCAGAAGGACGTGCGCTCTGCTTGTGTCCAAACAGCTCAGCGAAATTATTCTTTTTCCCTTTCACAGAGAAACCTCTACTATTAGCTGTGATCCTTACAACTTAGTTAGATTAGAGATTGGAAGATTGTATGTAGTTAGGTAGAGAATTTTAAAGGAGCATCTACCTTGCACTTAAATTTGAATACAGCAATTTTATAGTCACCACAGGTGAATTGAAAGGTGCCAAAAATATCTTGTACTATACGAATACATAACAGATACGTGTTTTTTGACTTTGGCATACTACAGCTTTGTTCATTGAGGCAGCTTGCACTTAAATTTGAATACAGCAATTTTATATCCCAAAAGGTGAATTGAAAGTGCCAAAAATATCTTGTATTATAACGAATACATAACAGAAAACGGGGTTTTTTTGACTTTTGGGGCAGTACAGCTTTGTTCAAATTGAGCAGCTTGAACTTAAATTTGAATACAACAAAATTTTTTATTCACCACAGGTTAAAATTTAAAGGTGCCAAAAATATCTTGTATTATACGAATACATAACAGATAAGTGTTTTTTTTTTTCTTGCGCACTACAGCTTTGTTCATTGAGGCAGCTATGCACATAAATCTAATCCAGCTATTTTATAGTCCCACAGGTGAATTAAAGGTGCCAAAAATACCTTGTATTATCCAAAAACATAACAGATACGTGTTTTTTGCACTTCTGCCCAGTCCAG
Source organism: Phyllomedusa bahiana (assembly GCA_025379985.1). Taxonomy (NCBI): domain Eukaryota; kingdom Metazoa; phylum Chordata; class Amphibia; order Anura; family Hylidae; genus Phyllomedusa; species Phyllomedusa bahiana. The sequence continues at coordinate 1,384 of JAODAL010038483.1, forward strand.
ATTTGTTGATAGACACCTTGCAGTTAAATTTGAATTCAGCAATTTTTTAGTCACCACAGGTGAATTGAAAGGTGCCAAAAATATCTTGTATTATAGAATACATAACCCAGATACTTGTTTTTTTTACTTTGGCGCACTACAGCTTTGTTAAATTGAGGCAGCTTGCACTTAAATTTTGAATACAGCAATTTTATATTTCACCACAGGTGAATTGAAAGGTGCCAAAAATATCTTGTATATACAAATTTACATAACAGATACGTGTTTTTTTTATTTTGGCACACTACAGCTTTGTTCATTGAGGCAGCCTGCACTTAATTGAATACGGGCAATTTTATAGTCACCACAGGTGAATTGATAGGTGCCAAACAGACCTTGTATGAGCCGACTACATTTCAGATACGTGATTTTTCACTTTGGCGCAGGGCCAGCTTGTTGATAGATTTACTTTGCAGTTATATTTGAACCCAAAGCAATTTTGTTTTGATTGAGGGATTTGAGAATAGTTTGTGATTTGCCTTTTTTAAATAAGAGACTTTCCCAAAAACTCTTCCATACCTTCTCAAATTTTTATATTTCTGAACATGGAGCAAAATTCAGGTGGTAAGCGGCAAAGAGGGGGTAGACAGGGAGGTAGAGGTACGAGAGAAGGGGGCTCCCTTCCAGTGCTGGCGACAACACGCATGCAAGCGGAACGTCAGTTGCAGGACCGTCAGGCCTGTCATCGTTGGGTCCGGGCCCGGTGACTCTCAGTAACGAACAGCGTCGCCAATCTGTCCTTTGATGTAGATATGGTGTCTTAGCAACCTCTCTGTCTCCCACGGACCTTCCAACATAACAATGCACTGTGATCCTATTCAAAAGATTAGAATGCTTTATTATTGCCTGACATGTTTTTTTTAAAGGTATAGGCGTGATCATACAGAAAAGGGTAGGCATATTACAATCCAATCAAAGATAAATATAGCATAAGATATAGGTTACAATCCATCAAGTTGTCTTAATGTAAAGAAACCATTTAATTATTAAAATCATGACACCATCCCATCTACAAAAAAATAAAAATGAATACTCTGACATCTGCCTTAGTTACACTAATCTACTAACCTTAAACAAGCAGCAGCTATGACCTTTTTATTCAAATGCCACGGTCAGACCAAATTCCCTCTTAGACCAAATATTATGATGTGAGCGGAACAGAACATGTCCTTGTATCCTAGTCAGAAATTCATACAGAATATTACACAAAGATTTAAGTTTGAAGAAGACAAGATGGAAGACAGTGGTTAATGCAACCTGTATCCAGCAGTCTTACTTCCTCGTCCTCCCAGTCACGGCCACAAATGTCGTCATCAGCATCACCAGCATCCGGCCAACATGAAAGCAGCCCAAATGTCACTCGTGTACCCACCACTGTGGATAATCCTTTTTCTGAAGACCTCTTTGATGACAAAATGCGGTTGGGGTCAGAAGGCATGTTAAAGATCAAGAGGCCAAAGAGGATGATTTCTCTGCTCTGACGCCCAGTTACTGATGCCACAGAGGAGGAGAAGGAAGCCGGTCAATGGGCAAAAAATCCTGGGCGGTCGGCAACGCCTTGCAGTCCCTTTTTCTTGTAGCCCGCAGCTCCTGGATGCAAATGTCAGGACGACGAAGTCACCTGTGTTGATGATGATGATACGACATTGCGGATCCATCTCGGTCTTTTTCAGCAGAATTTGCTTGCGACGTTTCATCACTGGAGGAGGAAGACGATGTGGTAGTGTCAGTACGGGTTCCACCTCAAAAAGGAAGAGGCCGGTCGCAGAAGTCCGCTGATGATTCCGCCAGCCACGGTCAGCGCAAACCCCGCTCCTCGCTTATTGCCGTCAAAAAGGTCCAGGACCTCTCAAGCCTGGGCCTTCTTTGAGCAAGCCTCGATTCACCCAGCGATGTCAATGCCGCCTTGCCGTAAACGCATAAGTAGAGGCAAGAACCTTAGGTGGTTAACAACCACAAACATGTATAGTCACATGCAGAGAATGCATGAGATGAAATGGAGGCAACACTTGGACAAAAAAGGCCAGACCGACGCCGGGCCTCCAACCACTGTCACTCCCTCTTTCTCATCCTCCTCCTCCGCCACCCCCAAGCGTTCCTCAGCTGCCCATGTCTCTCAGAGTCATGATCAGGGATCAGCCTCCGCTTCAGCCTCCACCGTCGCCGAGTACCCCAGCACACCAAGACCCATCCTACCCCTTCACCTCTCCAGTTGACAACCTGCACGCCCGTACAGCGGCCAGTCTAAGCAGCCACCTGCTGTCTTCCAGGTTTGGGACAGAAGAAACACTTTAACCCAAACCATCCCAAAGCCAAAAGCCTGAATGTGGGCATTGCCAGGCTTTTGGTTTGGGAAAATGTTTGCTTTTCCGTCTGGTGGACACAGGGGTTCCGCCACGTCATGGCCCTTTGCCTGCCCCCAATACCAGATGCCGAGCAAGCATTTCTTTGCCAGAAAAGCCGTCCCTGCCCTGGCCAGCCACGTGCCATCTAAAATTTCAAGCGTGTTGTCTGCAACTGTGGCCGGAAAAGTCCACCTGACCACCGACACATGGACTAGTAAGCACGGCCACGGCCACTATATCTCTGTGCAGCTCATTGGTGGATGTCTCTGGGGGGTGACGGGGGCTCTCAGCTCAGCGCACGCTCTTCAAAACCCAGGAGGTGCAGGGTTCTTTCCCCCAAGGTCCTCTGGTGGCATCACTTTGCCCAGAGAAACCAGCCTGTGTTAAAATTAAATCTGTCTTGGAGACCGTCCACCACAGATCAGGAGCTGTGGACGGCTTTTCCGAACGAGAACCGAGCGCGGGCCCTGGGTGCCAAGAACCTTGTGCCAGGCAAGGTGGTGTGCGATAACGGCGAAAAACTGCTGGCCACCCTTAAGATCGGTAGGCTGGAGCACATCCCTTGATGGCACATGTCATTTAACCTTGTCGTCCAGAAATTTCTAAAGAGCAAACCCCGGGGCTGGACTGCCTGTTGAGGAAGGCTCGAAGTCTAAGTTCGCACTTCCGCCGTTCGCAAACCCCGCTTTTGTCCCGCCTGGGTGCGTTGCAGCGTCAGCTCGGCCTCCTCCGTCAACCGTCTCATTGTTGACGTTGGCAACACGCTGGAATTCCACCCTCCACCATCTCCAACGATGGTGGCAGCAGCGCAATGCCATTACGCAGTACGAAGTGACACATGGCCTGACAAGCAGCGGTGCGGACCTCGGGGTGTTGAGCCACCGAGAGTGGAGCAGGTGAAAGAGCTCTGCAAACCATCCTTGCCAGTTTTGAAGAAGCCACCAAATGGTCAGTGCGGACAATGCCCTTGTCAGCATGAGCATTGTGGTGATCTTAGTTCTGGGAAAGATCGTTGACACTCTGAAAACAACAGGTCCCGCCCGGAGCGACGAGGGGGAGACGGACACAGATCAGGGCACGAGCCTTTCTCCCCCATCAAATCCACAAGGCCCACAGTTTCACAATTTCATCTGTCTTCATTGGGCAGTGGTTCGGTGTCCAGACTAGTGCAAGGTGGCGCATCAGCTCTCAGGGTGCATCATCTCAGGCAAGTCAGGGCTTGTTGAAGCTGTGCCGGAGGCAGCGGGGAGAGGAGGAGGGGGTATTCCTAGGACACCGACATTACCACGTTTCCCTGCCTTGGAAAGAGGTTGGCCGCGAATTTGAGGCGGAGGAGGAAGATGAAAAAAGATCAGTTTGCTAGTGCCCCTCGACCCCAGAAGCTTGAGAAATCAAGGCTCCATCTCTCACATGAGTGCTTGGATGCTCCATTTCCCCCCAACATGATCCTCGCATTAAGGCCATCCAAATGAAAAAACAGTTACTGGGTGGCCCACCCTCCTGGATCCCCGGTACAAAACAAAACTCGCACTTTCCTTCCACCCAACCCAAATAGAGAGTAAAATGCAGGAAATGGAGACCTTGCTGATTGATTTAACTGGGGGACCATCTGTTGCGTCTGCTTCACGTTCCCCAAATGTCACGGTGGAACAACATCAGCGACGTGACAGCTGTAGAGTGCCAAGTAACCGTAGCGGCCCGCCCGCAGCAAAGGGAAGGTGGAGAAGCCTAATGGGTGAAACCCCTGGGAATCTTTGTTTACCACCCTCACCAACGCATGCAATGCAGGGCACACATCCAACACACAAGAGAGCAGCGTTTAAGATCATGGTGGCACGACTATCTGCGTCTCAACACCGTGTTTTTGTATGTGGTTCCGGACCCAATAGACTTCTGGGTTATCCAAAATGGACGAATGGCCCGAGCTGGCTGCCACGCCATAGAGGTTTGTCCTGCCCAGACCAGCGTCATAATCTGAGCGGACCTTCAGCACAGCTGAGGAGTCATTACAGACAAACGCATCCGGTCTTTCCCACAGATAATGTGAATCGTTTTACTTTCACAAAGTGAATCAGGCATGGATCTCTGATGATGTTTGTGGCCACCAATTGCCGAGGTCACCGATTAGTTGCCGGTCCTACTTCACAATTCCTCTTCAAAACAGAATATGGTCCCTTGAAAAATGTTTTTTTAAAATGATCATTTCTTACTGCAATTTTTATTCTCTTTTCCCAACAGTTCATTTTGCTGGTTTTGCTGTGAGGAAGACTGTAAAAGACAGCAAGGTTCATGACAACACCCCTATTTCCATTTACTCACTATTATCTTTAGCAGTTTTCGCATTGTCAATGGTTTGAGGTCATGTTGCTGTTAGATACAGCTATAATTATGGTCCTTTGGAACAGAAATTGGCTTTTAAGTGGCATTTCTCCCCCACAATTTTTTAAAAGTGGCTGAGAAGTCATATTCATAATTTTTTGGGTCATGTAGCTGGAGATACAGCAATAATCATGGTCCTTTGGAAAAAGAAATGTGGCTTTTAAGTGGCATTTCTCCCTCACAATTTTAACAGTGGCTGAGAAGTCATTTTTATAATTTTTTGGGTCATGCGCTTGAAATGCAGCAATACTACAGGTCCTATTATAAAAAAATGGTGTTTCTAAAGACATTTGTTCTTCACAATTGTCCAAAGTGGCTGAAGGGTCATTTCTTTGAATTTTTGGGGGCATTTTGCTTTGAAATGCAGCTATACTACAGGTCCTATTATAAAAAAATGTTGTTTCTAACAGACATTTGTTTTTCACAATTGTCCAAAGTGGCTCAAGGGTCATGCTTTGAATTTTTGGGGGCATTTTGCTTTGAAATGCAGCTATACTACAGGTCCTATTATAAAAAAAATGTTGTTTCTAACAGACATTTGTTCTTCACAATTGTCAAGAGTGGCTCAAAAGGGTGATGATGCTGTCAGAAACAGAATAGGTATGACACTGTTAATGGACCCAAATTGCAAAATGACTTGTTTTTACAAATCTTAACATAATATCAATCCCTGTATTGAGACAACCCATTTAATACAATTAAAAAAAGAGAAACAAAGACATGGTGGGATTCCATCCTATTTTTAAAATGTGTTGCTCGAAGTAAACTACTAAAAAACTTGCATGTACAAAATAGCTGGTCAAAAAATTCCTCTGAATTGTACAAGGGAGGTACAGGAAAACTTGAAGATGTAGGTTATTCAGAGGACATGGAGTATGGAGCACGGACAGAGAACAAAGTACAGAGACAATTTCCTCCCAGCACGTTGAGTTAAAATAAGAAAAAGAATGCCAAGAAAAAGGCACCTGGGTGTAACAGGAGCGTTAACCACCAGTATTTCCAAGTGAAGCTCAATTGGTCCGCACTCATACGTAGGGGCAAGCGCAACCCAGGACAGGGGCAGTATCTGTCCAGTGAAACTAAAATGGTGGTTGAAAGACTACTATTTCCAGCACTTTTTAATCTGTGGGTCAGACAGGTTTAATGGTCATTCTGCGGTAACAGGACAGATATAGTTAATGTCCAGTTCAACTAAAATGGTGTTTCAAAGACTCCTTTTTCGGCACTTTTTAATCTGGGGTCATGCAGGTTTGGGGCTCATGCTGTGGCCCAGGACAGGTATAGTCAATGTCCAGTGAAACTAAAATGGTGGTTGAAAGACTCCTTTTCCAGCACTTTTTAATCTGGGGGTCATGCAGGTTTGGGGCTCATGCTGCATTCCAGGACAGGGATATTCAATGTCCAGTTCAAGTAAAATGATGGTTCAAATCATACTGCCTTCTGGCACTTTTTAATTTGTGGGTGATGCATGTTTAAGGGTCATGCTGTGGTACAAGACAGGGATAGTGAATGGTGTGTGATTATTTTTCTGTGGCTTTTATAACCTAAGTGTGTTGCCTAAGATGTAGCACGTATCCATTTGCCTGTTGTGGATGTTAATTCCAGCTTCTCCAGCCCTGTTTGGGTGTAAGAATGAAGGTGTTGTTGCTCTCCCAAAGACTTTAATGGTCATCGCACATAATCGACTACCGACTATCGACTATCTTGTCGATGATGGCCGACTATCGACCATCGACCGATATCGATGGCCAACGTAATCGCTCAACACTACTCATGACCACTGCATAAGACCATTTATATAAAATATTAGAGGATTTTTATTACTTGCAAATACACAGTTACATAGTGCAGTTGAAAAAAGATATATGTCCATCAAGTTCAACCAAGAGTGGGGAAAGTTGTGGATGAAGGGAGGGGCAGAGGAAATTTTTAAGCTTTACTTCCGCCACTGATGAAGACTTTGGAACCCATAAGGCAAGAACCAATCTGCTCAAAGGAAAATTTCATTCCTGATCCCAAAATTGGAATCAGACTGGATCTTGAAGCCCTCACCTGTTCCTGCTGTGGCCAGCTCCACAGATTCACAGTTCTCATGGTGAAATTTTTTCTCTTTTGAAGATTGAATCCTTTTGTCTCCAGACAAAGGGAATGTCCCCTTGTTCTTTGATGGGGTTTTACATGAAATAACATTTCATCATAATTGTCGTAGGGCCATTTATATAAATTAATCATGTCTTGCTGTAGCTGTCTTTTCTCATGACTAAATAAGTTTAATTCTTTTAACCATTCTCATAACTAATATGCTTTAGTTCCCTCTTTTTTTGTTTTACAGTCTGCAGGTAAAAATAATAAAAATAAGCATAAAAGGTATGCACTTTTACATTATATATTCACAATTTTTTAAGGGAATTAAAAGCAATCATTTTTTTGGGTTTTTCTTTTCAATTTTAGTTCTGGTTTAGGGGTATATTCACCCCAACATAAATTTTCCTGCTACTTCGTTGCCCAAAAATTTTAACTACAATGCCCCAAAAAATGCCCCCGCAAAAACGGTAAAATAATTTGACTCCCTTTTTTGGGGCTTAATTTTTTCAACAAATTTCCCCGATTTAAAAGTGCGGCCCCCCCCTTTTAAAAGAAAATGAAAATTTTTCATTTTTTGGTACTTTTTTTCACGGGGGGAAAAAAGAAATGGGAAAAGGAAAGGGTGGGCCATAACACTGTTGAAAGTACGCACCGGTCAACGCGAACTTTCAACTGCAGTCATATTGTGGCACACGCAGCAATACACCTTGGGGAACCCCAGCTAATATTTTCCAGGCACCTGTTTTTTACTTTATTACCCGCTCCCATCATAAACTGTTTATGGTATGCAGCAGTACATAAATGGAACAGTGTGTTATGCACAGGGTCACAGCTTGATCTATAGTTTTTTAGTGAATTTACTGCAAATGATGTGCTGCTCTTACTTGTGAAGGAAACTAACATTTCAGCCCCTTAGGGACTTTTCCCCTGGGTGATTAAAACAAATTTGGGGGACTGCAAATTTAAATTTACGTCCCCAAAAAATTTTTTGGAGTTTCTGCATTTTGTGAAATCTTTCAAGTTTCGTCTAGTTAAAAACTTTTATTAATAATTAAAGGTGTGGACTGGGATAAACTAAAAGAAATTAATGGACTCAAAAAATGGAAATTTAAAGGCTGTTTAATATTCTTCCAACTGCTTCACAAGTGATTTAATCTCTATTTGCCAAGTGTTATTTTTATGTTGCCCCTTACATAGAAATGCTCCTTAGGAATGTAAATACTTTAAAATAACAAGTCACAAGAGTCATTTAGGTTTCATCCAAAAAAAAATTCATTGCTTTTGTGGTTTTTGCAAATTTTTTAATCTGAAAAAAACATAAAGGGAATTTACTACATTTTATTTTAAATTTAAATTTCTTGCTGTTAATACATGTAATGCTAAAAGATTGTAGAAGATTTAAAATGTTAACAAAAGGTATAAAATGTGTCATTAATTGAAAGCACGAGAAAGTGTTTTTCAGTTCCCAAGGCAGCAAAAAATATAGGACAAAACATAAAAAATGCTCACTTAAATGTAGTGTAACACAAGTTTTGTCTAAAAGGATAAGGGACCTGTAAAAAATTTCCCCATAAAGAGTGACCTTCTTTTTTGGGAATTTGGGAAAGTTTTCTTGATTGGGTGTCTGCCGGGGTTTCCCTTAGCTTTCCCAGAATTCAAAACCAATTTATTTCCCCCAAATTTGAAAGGGGGGTTTAGGAACGTGATGGTCAAACCCACCCCCTACAAACCAAAGGGAAAGGACTTAAAAACAAATCCTGAAAAACCCGTGACTAAATGTGTAAGAGAATACTACAGATAATAAAAGTTAAAATTACAGTGCCAAACTAGCCCACCCCCACCAAAACACTAGATAAAATGCAGTATAAAAAAATCCTAATAATTAAACCAAGCTAGGAGACTAATGCTGAAACAAGAACACTTTAAACCATAATCTCAAAAGAACATGGGGAAAAACACCATACTAATCAAATGGGTTTACTATAACCAAATTATATGGAGGTTTTAGGTGCCCACCAGGTCACTACTAGAGGGAGATGTCTCGCATTAGGTTGCCCAACCTAATAATTTTGATCAAGTGGCCCTGGTTACCTGGTATCAAGCCAGCCTATGTATACAGTAATCCCTCAATATACAATATTAGTTGGTTCTAGGTTGACTATTGTATGTTAAACAAATTGTATGTTGAAACTGGTAATTGTTTCTGAGCCCAAAAAAAGTTGCCTAACATAATACAAAGTAAAAAATAAAGAAAATTAAGCATATAACTAATACAAATAAGTCCTTACATATAACAAAAAAAGGGCCCGGAAGTGAAAACATTTTCTATTTTGTGGACAGAATCTTCTTTGAGTCTGTCTTTATAATTTTTTGACCAGAAAAAAGAAAATGAGATCACCCTCACCTGGTGGCTAAATGAACTGATCATTCTGGCACATGTAAAAAGCAGTACAGAACATGTAGTTCTGTGCTGTACCGTAGAGAGGAGCTCTTCTGGATTAGTGTTTGGGTCATTGTATGCTGAAACCATTGTATGTTGAAAATATTGTATATTGAGTCAATACTAACTTGATGGAACACTGTAATAAGATGTAAAACACTTATAGCATAGCTTTAAGTTGGAGATATTTGCATTTTTTTCCTTTCACCACAAATCTCAAAACAAGAAATAGTATGATAAATGTAAGTTTTTTTTAGTTTCCTTTGGGTAGCTCCCAAACAAATCCGTAAATGTTTAAATTATCAGGTTTCTTAATGGTATTGATAAAAAGTCAACTTTAATGCACAAGAAGTTATTGTTTTTGATGTGCCTGATACCTATTTGGAAACATTTGCATCATTAAAAAGGTTTTGCCAACAAGTAAAATTGACGTGGGAAGCTTGCGAATTAAATAATAAACATTTTCACCATTGCCCTTTTTAAAAATTTCTATACCTTTTTGTTTTGGTTTTCTTTACTTTTCAGTTGTTCCACGGGTACGCCCAGTGATAAACTCGTCATTTTGGGGCGTCATGTTCAGACCCCCTCTTCTCTCAGCAGTACTGCCCATCTTTTCCCTGATGTAATAATGTTGAGGAGTGTTAAACCCCCGGGTTTTCTGTCATTCGGGGTTCCCCCCTTTTGAAATCCTTTTTAATTAGTCAAACAGTGCAGATAAGTTACATTGGCTATTTTTTTTTTTTTGTCTGTCATTGGATTTTTTCATCCCCAAAAAAAAAAAAAAAAAAAATCAGGGTGTCATTGAAAAAAAAAATCCATTTTTGGGTTTCTTGGGGTTTGAACCTAGGCCCCCCTGCTGAAAGGCAAAATGAAACCACTGAGCTATTTTGTAGCTATAGGTTTTTTAGGTTCTTGACTTTACATAAAACAGACCTTTTTTGAAAGACTAAAGGGAAGAGCACCTGTGGAAAAAGGCATGGTGTGTCAAGTTGCGGGGGCCCTGTATCGGTTTAAAAAAAATCATACATGCCCCCTTTTGAAGACATTGAAAACTGAAGAGAGGACTAGCAAGACATGAAATGCCTTTATGGTAAAACCTCTAAGACTCTTTGAAAAGCCCCTTCGACATAATACTGTGGAGGAAATTAAACTCTGTACAAATTTAAAAAACCAGGGGTCAATTTAAAAAAGTATAAAAAAATTTTTCTAAAAAGGATGCAACAGACTTTTTCCATCAATACATCATAAGTCATGTGTGGCTCTCCTTTGTATGTTGCTCAAAGTCTAGTGGTATTTTTAAACACTGTTGCGTACTACTAAAAACAGTGGCTAAGAGGTTATATATTTGTCTGTCTTTCTATGACAAAAGCAAGCTTTCTTTAAAAATTAAAATTCTGTAAATAAAGTGATTTTATCTGCACAAAAAAAGTTTTATTTTATGCCTGCAAAAAACATACAAGTCAACAGAAAACAATAAGTAGTCACATAAAATGGATATACAAAGAAAATGTAAATATAGTAAAGAAACAATAGACTATATACATTTTATATTGTAGATTGTAAGTTCTTGTGGCGAGGGTCCCCTCTCCTTTTGTATCAGTTTGTTATTTAGTGTGGCCCTGTTTTGTTTCAAATCCCTTTGATTGTACAGCGCCCTGGCATTAATGGCATTAAAAAATAAATATTAATAATAATGTTACCAGAAGTGTACTGACCTGCAGAATATGGGCTTGTTCACACGGCATTTTAAGTCCGTGTTACAAGCGCTTTTTAGATCCATCTCTGGGACCGACAGGACGGGGGCCCCGAGACGATTAACAAAACTAAAAAATTTACCCCCCCTAAAATTTTTTTTTCTGGTTTTCCCAAAAATATTGGGTCATTAAAAAGTTTCCATTCAAAAAAACCTTTTCCTTAAAAGGCCCTGATATGGTGACAGAAAAATTAAAAAGTTGTGGATTTTGTAAGGGAATAAAAAAACAAATACTACCAGGAACAGGTTAAAAAGACCACCAGTTTATGTATCATTTTTTACACCATTTATCTTGGCAACCTGACAGCACTGTATGAAGGCAAACTAAAAAGCTGACGACCAGATCGCGAATGAAGTAAGAAAAAAAGATGTCAAGGATACTAAAGGGGTCCAGTAGACTTAGGTAAGTTTGTGGGAATATTGGTAAGGTTTTAAATTTCTTAAATTGGGATCCCCTTATTTTACTACTGGTACAAAGGGAATGATTTAGTCACAAGCAGTGTTGCACTAAGGATTTGGGTCAAATTTACTGTAAATGTAAGTGATTCAGGTTTACCCAAATCAAATTTTAGTGGTAATCACTAAAAAAAAAAGACTACCCTAACCCTGGGGTTAAGTTGTCTTTAGGATTAGGGGTAAGGTTTTTTATGTGTTTTCAGAGGTTAACTTTCCATTTGGCAGTACTTCCCACACTAATTGGAAGTGATGTCGGATCAGAGGTAATGCTGCACCTCAAAGGCTACTGGATCAGGAACACTATAGAATAACACCCAAAAACACATAAAGGGCCACATTTATGAAATTTGGCATTTAAACACCAAATTTCATGCGCATTAAAATAGCATACAGTGCTCCTCGTTTATGAACCCGCTCTACAGTGGGTCAAAATCAGACGCATTCTAGCGCTAGGAAATTTCTGGCTCAGGTATACCATTTTGAAAGTGCTCTACCCGTTCCAGCAGTTTTCGTGAATTGCCATAGCAAAATATAATTATATTTGTACATTCTATGCGCTCCGCCCTACGCAGCCCCCCGAAAAACAGGCGCATACAAAAATGCTGGTTGACTCTGTAATGGGCCTGATTGGCGTTGAGGAGGATTTCAGTGGAGCAAATGGGGCTGCGCCCATGTCGGGGTTTAAAATATCCAATTCGGGGCAGCCCCCGTTTTATAGTCCCCCCCAAAAAGCTTACCCCAAAACCAACTGGGCTTTAGTTTTGGGTTCTTAGGGTAGTCCCAAAAATTGATAAACATCAGGAATCAATTAAACGGCTCACTGAAAAAGTTACGTTCCTAGTAAAATATAACTAACCTTTATTGATATGCATTAAAAACATTCCATCATAAATATGTTGTGACCAATTAACACACTTTTGCCACATAACCACACGTATAATCAACATACATAGCACATACTTTAGCCTCTTAAAGGAGAAGGAGTTATTATAATAGGTAACAAATACCAGTCTTATTACAAATATAATGAATAATTTTAGCCAAGATACACTGATGGTTCTGAAGTCTCGTAATGTTTATACATGTCTTGCTGGACGATACCTGAGTGAAGGGTTCTATTCAATAACAGTAAAAGAAACTCTATTATAATCCTGTCTCAGGAAGAGCAGCCGCCCTGAAAGGGCCTCTTGACGACTGTCCCTAAAATATTGATAGTACACCACAATGGATGCCAAAAGTAGAATAATAAATTCAAAGCTAAACATAAGTCTCTCCCTTCTCCAATCTCTGGTTCGTCAGGGGACACAGGGATAATGGCAAGATAATTGCTACAATAAACAGTGTTATTTTTGTTGGTAGCCACTGATGGTACGGTGATGTTATGATGCTGCCTGAGCTTCTTTCTGCTCCTCTCACAGTGATAGCTCTATGTGAAGGATCTGGGCAATTATTGAGTCTATTTAGATGCCAGATATAATACACCCAAATAACACATCCTTATACACTCTGCCCCAGGAATACAAAAAAACATACCCTGAATCACTTGGTTGGCTCTGCTTATTTAACTGTTTGTGTGTTTTTAGGACGTGCAAACAGTTAAAAACCATGGTGGAGAAGGGAGCCAAAGGCTCCCTGCCCAGCCAAATAGTCTTGAAGGCTTGAAGGCTGCCAGTGTCCATGACAAACAGTAGTGACATAGATAATATGAGGATTGCTTTGAGAGGCAAGAGTCAATGGCCTAGTGTGAATATCATGTCTTTAGGCAGGCCGGCACTGCAGTGTTTATGCCGTGGGCCCATTAAACTGTTTAAGTGCACGCACTGGTCCCCACTCTTCAGTGAGGGAACACATGCCTACTGGGAGGAGAGACCCACGCCTGGATTTGAAGCTGTAAGACATAGAGAAAGCACAAGATGACCGTGAAAACCTGTACTGAGAAAACCCCCTTAATGTAGGTGCAAGTGTCATAAATAGTGTTGAGCGATTATTATCGACAAAGTTGAAATCGGCACAGTTTTTTTTTTAATGTTGATCTGATCGAATGTTTTAGATCATTGCGATAATTTAGGTTAAAATCTTGCATCAAAAATCCCCCTATTAATATCGTGCCATTTCGCGCTTCCTGTCCATTTTGGCGCCAGCAACTCAGCTTACAGAATAGATCAGGGTGAATGTGATGAGCGACGTCATGACTGATGTTATGGTTGCCGATTGCGGCTGGAGAAAATCCACATTGACCGCCGTTTATACATAGAACAGCCCTGTCCTAGTTCATGATCAGTGTCTCACTAGCGTCTCATACAAGTAAGACTGCGCTCAGTCGCCCTGTGTCCAAACACTCAAGCGAAATTATCTATTTCTCTTCCACATAAAGAAAGCTCTACTTAGCTGTGTATCCTTACAACTTATTTTAGATCACAGATTGTAAGATTTTTATGGTAGTTAGGTAGAGAATTTTAAAGGAGCATCTACCGCTGTAAAGTCACGTGGAGGAAGCGGGGGGAAGGGCCCCCGCGGTAGCGAACACAGACAAGCACTATAAGGACTACGGATATAAGTTCACCAAACAAGACTTAGTGTAGACATTAGCACTTGCAATAAGCTTTATTATTAACTGTTTTCTATTGAGAATAATATATCCTGTATATTGGGCAAGCCTTGAACTGTATTTAGGATCACATCTTTTCTAGTAACTGCAGGTCTCTTTTTTAGGAGCATAAACTCCACTTTATATTATCATATAACATTTCAAGATGTGTAGTTCTTTTTCTATTTTGCCCATTCCAGCTTTGTTGAGATATAGCCACCTTGCAGTTAAATTAAATCCAGCAATTTTGTACAGTTTTGTACAGCACAGGTGTGATAGGTGCCAAAAATAACCTTTTATTATCCAAATACATTTCAGATACGTGTTTTTATTACACTTTGGACAGTACAGCTGTTGAGTTCAATGAGGCATCACTTTCACATATATGTGACTACAGCAATTTTGAATCACCACATGTGAATTGAAAGGTGCCAAAAATATACCTTTATTATCCGCATACATTTCAGATAACGTGTTTTTTCACTTTCGCGCTGCCACTTAGTTGTATAGATCTACTTTGTCAATTAAATTTGAATACAGCAATTTTGTAGTCACCACAGGTGAATTGATAGTCCAAAATTACCCATTATTATCCAACACATTACAGATACGTGCTTTATTTCATCTTTGGCGCAGCTACAGCATTATTCATTGGAGGCACCTCACCTGTGCACTTAAATGTGAATACAGCAATTTTGTAGTCACCACAGGTGAATTGAAGGTGCCAAAAAATACTTTATTAACCGAGATACATTTCAGATATGTGTATTTTCACTTTGTGCGCAGGCCAGCTTAGTTGAAAGATTCTACTTTGAGACAATTTAAATTTGAATACAGTCAAATTTTGTAGTCACCACACGGTGAAGTTGATAGGTGTCCAGAAAAATATACCTTTTTATATCCGAACACATTACGATACGTGTTATTTACAACTTTGCCACAACAGCTTTATTCATTGAGGCACTTGCACATAAATGTGAATACAACAGCAATTTTTGTAGTCACCACAGGTGAATTGAAAGTAGCCAAAATACCTTTTATTATTCCGAATACATTTTCAGATAGTTTTTCTTTCACTTTGCGATTGGCGCAGGCCAACATTTGTTGAGTAGATCTACTTTGCAGTTACATTTGAATACAGCAATTTTAGTAATCTACCACGGTGAATTGAAAGGTGCCAAAAATACCTTTTATTATCCGAATTACATTTCAGATAAGTGTTTTTTTCACTTTGGCGCAGGCCATCTTTTTGAATATGATCACTGTTGCAGTTTAAATGTGAAAACAGCAATTTTAGGTAGTCACCACAGGTGAATTGATAGTTGCCCAAAAAAAACTTTTAATTATCCAAATACATTACAGAATACTTGTATTTTTCACTTTGGCAGCACTACAAGCTTTGTTTCATTGAGGCACCTTGCACTAAATGTATACAGCAATTTTGTAGTCACCACAGTTGAATTGATAGCTTGCCAAAATATACCCATTTATTATCTGAATACTTACAGATACGTGTTTTTCAGTTTGGCGCACTACAGCTTTAGATGATAGAGCTACTTTGCGTTTAAATGTAATACAGCAATTTTGTAGTCCCACAGTAGGTATTTTATAATGTGTTTCTTATAGTCAACACAAGGTAATTGAAAGGTGCCAAAAAATACCTTTTAGATATCCTTATACATTTCAGACAGTGGTTTTTTTTCACTTTTGTTCATAAGCTTATGTTGATTAGGATCTACTTTGCAATTAAAATTTGAATCCACATTTGTTATGATTTGGAACGGATTTGAGAGAATATCTTTGTGATTTGCCGATCTTTAATAAGAACTTTCCAAAACTCTTCCATACCATCTCAAATTATTTATATTTCTTAACATGGCAGCTGAAATTCAGTGGTAAGCTGAGCAAAGAGGGGTGAGAGTAGTACAATGAGGTAGAGGTACAGATAGAGGGGTGCTTCTCTCCAGTGCTGTCGACAACACTTCATGCCGCGGATCATCAGTTTGCAAGGACCGTCCAGCCTTCATCGCTGGGTTCCAGGCCCTGTGAATCTCAGATAACTGAACAGCGTCGCCAATCTAGTCCTTTCGAATAATGTGGGTTAATGCAACCTGCATCCAGCAGATCTTACCTCCTCTCCTCCCAGGTCACGTCCACAGATTGACGATTCTCAGCATCATCAGCAGATCCGTCCAGACATGAAGCACCAAATGGCCAACGGTCGTGTACCCACCACTGTGATAATCCATTTTCTGAAGACCTCTTTGATGGACAAATCTTTGCGGTTGAGGGTGCTAGAATGCATAGTTTAAAAGATCAAGGAGGCCAAAGAGTGATTATTTTCTCTGCTCAGTACCAGCCCAGTTACTGATGCCATCAGAGGAGGAGAAGGAAGCGTCAATCGGCCCAAATCCCCTGGGCGGTATCGGCAACGCCTCTGCAGATCCCGTCTTGCTGTAAGCCCTCAGCTCCCTGGTATGCAGAAGTCGAGGAACGACAAGTCACCTGTTATGAAGATGTATGAATGATAACATTGCGGATCCAACGGTCCTTTTCAGCAGAATTATGCTTCGAGCGCTTCATCACTTGAGAGACGAGGAGGAAGACGACGGGGGATAGTGTCCGAACGGTCCCGCGCGTCAAAAAGGGAGAGGGGCGGTCCGCAGAAGTCCGCTGATATATATCCGCCAGCCACGGTCAGCGCAAACCCCCGCTCTCCTTACGCCGTCAAAAAGTCCAGGACCTCTCACCCTGCCATCTTTGACCAATTTGCCCTGATTTACCCAGCTCGATGTTCATATGCCACCTTTGTCCGTAAACGCAAAGTAGTAGGCACAGAAAGCAAAAAAACAAAAAAAACAAAGGGGGGAGGAACCTTATGGTGGTTAGACCACCACCAAACAATGTCTAGACACATCAGTCGAATGCATGATTGAAATGGAGGCAAACACTTGGCCAAAAGAGGCCAACCGACGCCAGTTGGCCTCCAACCACTGTCACACCGTCTGTCTCCGCCTCCTTATCCTCCTCCGCCACCACCAAGCTTTCCTCATCAGCCCATGTTTCTTCAAGTCATGAATCATGGTGATCAGCCTCCGCATACAGCCTCCACCGTCGCCGAGTACCCACCACACCACCAGAGACCCATCCTACCCCATCTCCTTCCGCAGTTGACGACCTCACACCGTACAGTGCCAGCTCTAGCACGCAGCCTTCCGTCTACCAGGTTTTGTGGAGCAAAGAAACACTTTTTAAAAGCCAAACCAACGCAAGCACAAAAGCCTGAATGTCGTGCATGTTACCAGGCTTTTGGCCTTGGAAATGTTGCCTTTCCTTCTGGTGGACCACAGATGGGTACGCACCCAACCGCTCACTTCATGGCCATTGCCAGCACCCAATACCAAATGCCGACAGCCATTTCTTTGCCAGAAAGCCGTCCCTGCCCTGGCACCACGTGTCATACTAAAATTAGTCACGCACGTTTTCTTGCATCTGTGTCTGGAAAAGTCCCAGCTCACCACCGACAACATGACTATAAGCACGCCAATGCGCTATATCTCTGATGACACTCACTGGGTGAATCTGGGTGATTCCTCTGTTCCTGTACATTACGTGGCTCTCGAGCCAGCGCACAGCTCTTCAAAACCACAGGGATGGTGCAGGGCTCATTCCCTCCCGCCATGACCTCGTGGTGGCTTACATGCCCAGAGAAACCATGCCGTGTTTAAAATTAATCTGTCTTGGAGGACCGTACCACTACACAGTCATAGCCTGTGACGGCTCTCCAAACGAGTCCCTTGACTCGGCTAGTGTGCCCAGAACCATGTTGCCCAAGGCAAGTTGGTGTTGCGAAAAACGGGCGAAACTGCTGGCCGCTCCTTGAAGTATCTGTAGGCAGGAGCACATCCCTTGCCTGGCCCCAAGTCTGAACCTTTTCGTCCATAAATTTCTTTCTAAAGAGCTTCCCGTGTCTTGACTGCCCAGCTGGAATGCTCAAGTCCTAAAGTCGCACTATCGTCCATAAAAGTTTCGCCGTTCGCCACCCTGCTTCGTCCCGACTGCTGTCCGTTGCAGCGTCAGCTCGCCTCCCGTCAACCGTCACATTGTTGACGTGGCAAACACGCTGGACAATTCCACCCTCCACATGCTCCAACATTGTGGCAGCAGGTCGCAATTGTGCACTTACGCAGAACTGATAGCTGACACATGGCCTGACACGCAGCGTGGTGCGGACCTCGGGGGTGATTAGCCGCCGAGAGAGGAGGTCAGGTGAAAGAGCTCTGCACCATCCTTGCCAGTATTGAAGAAGCCGACCACCAAAATGGTCAGTGCGGACGATGTCCCTTGTACAGCATGAAGAAATGTGTTGATCTTCAGTTCTGGAACTAATTTGTTGGACACTCTGAAACAACATGGTCCCGCCAAGCGACGGTATGGAGGAAACTGACACAGATGGCGGACACGGATCCTTTCTCTCCGTCGAATCCACAAGCCCGACAGTTTCCTCAATTTAATCCGTCTCATGTAGTGTCTCAGTGTTCGGTGTCCAGGGCTTAGAGCAAGTCAGCGCATCAGGCTACTCTCAACTCTCAGGGTGCAATCATCTACAGTCAAGCAGGCTGTGTTGAATGCAGTGGTGGTACCTTTGGGAGGAAGTCGGTAGGAGGAGAGAGGTATTCCTAGGGACACCTGACATTACCCGACGTCCCTCAGCCTTGTGAAGCATAGGGTTGGGCGCGAATTTGAGCGGAGGATAAGAAGAGAAGATCAGTTTGCTAGTGTGCCTCCCTCGACCCAAGGCTTGGTGGAAATCAAGGCTCCATCTCTCACCTGAGTGCTTTGGATGCTTCCATTATTCCTCCAACATGATCCTCGTCATTAAGCCATCCAAATGAACATACGTTACTGTGTGGGCCCCCTCCTGGATCCCCGGTACAATACAAAACTCAGACACTTTCCTTCCACCCACCCAAATAGAGATGTAAAATGCAGGAAATGGAGACCTTGCTGATTGATCACTGTAGACATCTGTTGCGTCGTATTCATATCACGTTCTGTCAAATGTTACGGTGGAACTACATCAGCGACGATGACAGTAGCAGTAAGTGCCAAGTTGCCCGTAGCGGCAAGCAGCAGGCAATGGCAGAAGCCTAATGGTGACCTCTGGCAATCTTTATTTACCACCTCACCAACGCATGCAATGCAGGGCACACATCCGAACACACATATACCAGCATAAATAACATGTGTACGACTATCTGTACTATCTGCTTCTCAACACCGATGTTATTTGGATGGTGTTCCGACCCAGTATAACTTCTGGTATCCAATATGGACGAATGGCCCGAGCTCGCTGGCCACGCCATGAGGAGGTGTTGTCCTGCCTCAGGCAGCCAGCGACAAAACTGAGCGGTACCTTCAGGCACAGCGTGGAGGAATTTCATAACAGACAAACGCATCCGCCTTTCCACGAGATAATGTTGATCGTTTGACTTTACATCAAGATGAATCAGGCATGGAACTTTGATGATGATTGTGGCCTCCACCCAATAGCCGAGGTCCCCGATTAGTTCCGGGTCGTACTTCACATTCCTCTTCAAACAGAAATGGTCTCTTCTTGGAAAACTTATTTTTAAAAATGATCATTTCTTACTGCAATTTTTATCGTCTTTTCCCAACAGTTCATTTTGCCTGTGTTTTGCTGTGAGGAGACTAGTAAAAGACAGAGCAAGGTTTCATGACAACGCCGTATTCCAATTTACTCACTTGATCTTTTGCAGAAGTTGTCGCATTTGGTCAATGGTTTTGAGGTAATGTTCTGTGAGAAACTAGCTTATAATTATGGTACCTTTGGAGACTGAAATTGGCTTCTAATTGGCATTTCTCCATCCCAATTTTTAATAGTGGCTGAGATGTCATATTTATAATTTTTTGGGGTCATGTATTGCTGTGAGATACAGCAATAAATCAATGGTCCTTTTGGAACAGAAATGTGGTCTTTTTAAGTGGCATTTCTCCCTCACAATTTTTATTAGTGGCTTGATAAGTTATATTTATAATTTTTTGTGGGTCTGGTTGGCTGTGAATACAGCAATAATCTAAGGTCCCTTTGGAACAGTAAATGTGCTTTAAGAGTGGCAATTCTCCCTCTTACAAATTTTACAGTGGCTGGAGAAGTCATATTTATTATTTTTGGGTCATGCTCTTTGAAATGTCAGCAATACTACAGTCCAATTCTAAAAAATGTTGTTTCTAACAGACATTTGTTCCTCACATATTTCCAAAGTGTGCTCAAGTGGTCATAGGCTTTGAATTTTTTGGGGTGCATTTTGCTGTGACATTGCAGCTAGTACTAAGTTCTATTATAAAAAAAATGAGTTGTCTTTCGTAACAGACATTTGGTTCTTCACAATTGTCCAAAGTGGCTCAAGTCATTGCTATGAATTTTTTGGGGCAGTTTTGCTGTGACATGCAGCTAGACTACAGTCCTAGTGTAAAAAATGTTGTTTCTAACAGACATTTGTTCTGTCACAATTGTCAAGAGTGGCTCAGGGTTATGGTGCTGTCCAGAAACATAATCAGGTATGACACTGTTTAGATGTACACATATTGCCAAATGACTTGTTTTTTGCAAGATTCTTTAACATCGCTAATCAAACACTGTAATTGAGAGCAACCCATTAAAAAGCAATTAAAAAAAGAGAACAAAACAATGGTGGATTCCATCCTATTATTAAAAATTGTTTTTTCTAGAAATAAACTACTAAAAAAAACTTGCATGTACATAATAGCTGGGTTAAATAAAATTCTCTTAAATGTACAAGGGAGGTACAGGAAAACTTGACCAGAAGTATGTTATTCAGTCA
Organism: Phyllomedusa bahiana; assembly: GCA_025379985.1. Lineage (NCBI taxonomy): Eukaryota > Metazoa > Chordata > Amphibia > Anura > Hylidae > Phyllomedusa > Phyllomedusa bahiana. The sequence goes on from JAODAL010038483.1 coordinate 22,334, forward strand.
GGACTAATGGAGTATGGAGTCACAACAGAGAACAAAGAACAGAGACAATATCCTTCCTCCATGCACGTTGAGTAAAATGATAAAAAGAATGCCAAGAAAAAGGTGCCCCTGGGTGGAACAGGAGCGTGAAAACCACCAGATATTTCCAGTGAAGCTCAATTGTTCCGCACTCATAAACTGGAGGGGCAAGCGCTACCCATGACAGGACCGAATAAGACGCAGTGACACCTCAGACGGTGGTTGAACGAATCCCTTTTTCCGGCACTATATATAATCTGTTTACAGCCTTGGGTATTGAGGCTCATGCTGTGGCCCATGTCAGGTAATTCAATGTCCGTTGAAACTGAAAAACTAAAATGGTGGGTTCAAGACTCATTTCCGGCACTTTTTACAAGTCTGTGTTCATGGCAGTTATGGGCTCATGCTTGTGGCCCCCGGGCAGGTATAGATCAATGTCCGTTGAAACAAAAATGGTGGTTCAAAAAGACTCCTTTTTCCGGCTACTATTTTAATCTGGGTGTCATGCAGGTTTGGGGCTCATGCTGTGGCCCAGGACAGGTATACGTCCCACATTAACAGTGAATCTAAAAATTATAGTTGAAATACTCTTTTCCGGCACTTTTTAATCTGGTTCATGCAAGGTTTTTGGTGCACATGCAGTGGCTCAGACAGGGATGAGTCTAGAGTCCAGTGACAACTTAAATGTGGTAGAAAGACTTCTCTTTTTCCGGCACATTTTTAACTGGGGGTCCATTGCAAGGAGTTTTTTGTGGCTCAAGCCGTGGCCCGAGGACAGGGATAGTCTATGACCAGTGAAACTTAATGTGGTTGATGAAAGACTCCTTTTTCCGGGCACTTTTTTAATCTGGGCGACATTCAGGTTTGGGGCTCATGCTTGCGTTCCAGGACAGGGATAGTCTAATGTCCATGTTCAAGTAAAAGGATTGTCAAATAATACATGCCTTCTGCACTTTTTAATTTGTGGTGATGGCAGGATTAATAAGGTCTGCTATGGTACAAGACAGGATAGTGAATGGTCTGTGATTTTTTTCTGTGGCTTTTATAAACTAAGTGGTATGCCTACAGCTGTAGCACGTATCCATTTACTGGTTGTGGATTTTAATTCCAGCTTACTCCAGCAAAGTTTGGGTGTAAAATGAAGGTGTTGTTGGCTCTCCCATAACTATAATGTTCATGGCGCTATCCATCTAGTCATCGACCATCGAATATCTTGTCATGATCGGCCGACTATCGTACTCAATCGACCGATGTCGATAGCCAACGTAATCGCTCAACACTAGTCACAAGTGTAAAGTACTCAAAAGTAACTAATGTACAAAACAGTAATAATCAACCCCACCTAATCACAAAGTATATCTATATTACCTATAAATAAGACCAGGTCCCGTTCCCCAATATTAAAGTTTTTTCTTTCAGATAAAAACCAATAAAATTAGGTACAAAGGAGTGTAAATCACTCACAGTGCATCTTTTTTCGACATGACAGACAATTCTGTTTTTTAAGTATGACATCTGCAAACCTCTATTGACTACAAAATAAAACTTCTGTGTGGAGTCCTTTAACAGTCCTGTCTATAGCAAGGAAATAACTTCAAACACATTAAACAGAAGAAAAAGCATGGTGAGATGTTGGAGTTTTATCTTGAACGCTATAAAGTACATTATTTTTTGTCATTTCCAATTCCTTGGTTGGCTACCCACAGGCATTAGCAAGTATTCTCGGAATTTTGAATTTGTATGATATATTGGATATCTTTGCCATAGAATATACACATCTTCCCCTATATTACATTATATTATTAGAATGAAGATAACCCCCCTCCCCTCCACCGCTGCAGCCAATTTTGACCTTCGTGACAGAGCCCTATTTTGGAAATCTGATATGTCACTTTATGTGGGAATAACTTTTTGATACTTTTACCTATCCATGTGATTCAGAGGTTAATTTCTCATAACACGTTGTGCTTAGTAAGTTAGTAAGAAAGTTTGATCCATACAATCCTTGTTTATTTGTGAAAAATTTCAAAATGTTGTGAAAATTTAGAAACATTTGCCATTTTCAAAGTTTAAAACTTTCTTCGTGTAAGACAGAAAAGTAGTTTATAACTAGCATCTACCATATGTTTACTGTAGGTTGGCATAATTTTTTAAATGTCTTTTTATTTTTTTATGACATTAGGGGGCTTAGTAATTTTTCACATTTTCAGGAAAATTTGAAACAGAGATTTTTTTTAGGGACCAGTCCAGTTCTGACATGGCTTTGATGGGCCTGTATGTTAGAGACCCCATAAATGACTCCATCTAAGAAACTACACCTCTTAAAGTATTCAAAACAGCACTTAGGTAGTTTATTAACCCATTAAGTGTTTCAAAGAAATGAAAACAGTTGAGGTGAAATTTTACTTTTTTGCAGATTTTCAATTTTTATCCATTATTCACTGGAACACGGTAATTGTGACAAGGGAAATGCAACTCAACTTCAATTCCCAAAATACTGTAGCCCTAGTGTGCTATTTGGCTCAACCACAAGCCTCAAAATAGAGACACCTACTGGATTTTGCGTCTCATTTTCATCACAAATTTATTTAAGTGTCATTACAGGTTTGCAGACACCCTAAGATGCTAAAGCTTAATAAACGCCCCTAAAAAAAAACATATTGAAAAATACACCCCTTAAGGAATATATCCAGGGGTGTAGTAAGTATATCGATCCCACAGATAAAAATTATTATTTTTCCTACAGTCCGTAATTTTAGTTGAAAATTTTTCATTTTTACAATGAATCCTGGAACAAAAAAGCACCCAATTTTTTTATGCATTTTCTTCTAAGTTCGCCAATACCTTATATGTGGGTGTAAAATGCATGATGAGTTGATGTTTTTATTTGGCAGAAAAAGAGGAAAAGGCTTTTTGACCACTTTTAAATCCATTTTTGACAGGCAGGTTAAAGAAAATACTGCAATCTTAGTAGTGTTTTTTATTTTTATTTAAACATCGCTCACCTTGCAGTACACTTGACATGTTAGTTTTCCCCATAGGTCGATATGATTACGGTGATACACAATTTACATAGCTTTTTATGCTTAAGCGTTTTTTTTTTTTTAAGTGTTTTTATTGTGTAAAACAATATTTATTCATCACTATCTTCTGATAGCCATCATGTTTTTATTTTTCTGTATATGAAGCTGTGTAAGGGCTTTTTTTGCTCCGTGCACTGATGTTTTCATTGGTACCACTTTGGCATCTATATGATTTTCTGAACGCTTTTTATTCCATTTTATGTGTTGTGGGATGAACAAAAATCTAAAAAATTTTGACTGTTTTTGGGTTATTATTTTTAGCCCGTTCACCATGCGGTTTAAATAATGTGACAAACTTATAGGGTAGGTCATTATGCACGCGGCAATACCAAATATGCATACTATATTTATTTTTTACCTTTTTGGGGGCGATTGGTATTTGTAAAGGGGAAAAGGTGGTGTACGTGCTTTATTTTATTTTTTGTGCTTGTGTTTTACTTTTTTTTTTTTACTTGTTTCCACAGGGGACAATGGATAGCAGTACATAGCAGTACTGATATCCATAGTAACTTTACAGGCAGGCCGGGAGGCCCTTTTGTTAGGTTTTTCAGGTTCCCAAAACCACACCAGCACATCTATTTGTGGCAGGGGGTTCCCTCTGTCTTTCCCTTAGTTTCCCTTAGTTTCCCTTGATCACTGCAGCTAAGGCATTAATCACCCATGACCAGACTGTGCTCTGGCCGTTTGCAATGTAGCTGGTTCCATACTGCGAGCCCACACAATGTCCATGATATACCTGTACATCCACTTGCAGGAAATTACTTCCCCCTAGGACATGCAGGTACATCCAATGTAGGGAAGGGGTTAAGAACTCTCAATTTTCTACCTCTATTCTGGATTGAATCATAGTAAGGTAACAAAAGAGATGAACCACAATTCCTTCTTTCTCTAATTGCATATGAGCATACAAATTTTACTGTTAAATCCCTTCCCAACCCCTCATGCACAGGCACGGGGAAAACATGTAGTATACTACCTTAGGAATATGTTAGAGTCAGTAATGCTGGGAAATCATTGTTACGATGGGTGCCCTTTATTCGCCTACATTACCAATCATTGCGGTGACTACATAAGGGGATGCTATTGAGCAAAATGAAACTTGACAATCCAGTCATCCCCACCTCTAGGGGTTTCCCAAGGTGAAAAAAAGCACAATTGTTCCCTCCATGCGCCCAATTGTATCAGGAAAGACTCCTTGGCAGAAAATCTCTGCCAATGGGTCGACTCCTTACCCAAAAACCTCGGGTCAAACGAATACCGGGGGTATCCCCAGGTTTAAAGGTGTTTTGGGGGGCCCCCCAAAAAATATAAAAAGGTCAAAAAAACTCACTTGGCCCCCAATGACGTGGAGTTTTTATACTACATCCCGCATCAAGTAGCAATTTTAAGCCCTTTCAAATCTTTATCCAAAATACAGCAATTACCAGGGACCTACAAAATTACATTTTGGGAATTTGTAAAAGTTCCCATGAACACAACTACTTTATGTATGAGGACAAATTTTTTCTCCAAATTTAAAAAGGGGGGGTTTCCCTGGGGCCAAATATTCCCCTTCCCTTGCCTCTTACATGGCCTGGTGGGGGGGAACTATATATTTTTTAACCTGATAATCCATTTTGGCCCCTGTGGACTGGTCGGCAGGTACATCGATGACCCCTTATTGTCTAAGGGGGGGATGTATCTGCCTACCTCCTTCATTTTTTACATGAATAATAATATATTTAATCTGTTTTTCATTCCTACAAATACAAATATATTTGTTTTTTTGGATTTACTGTTGAGGGAACACCTAATCAACCATCTGTACCCAAAATTTTTTTTGAAAACCACAAGCAGGCAACACTATTCTTCATTTCAATAGTTTCCACACTAAGTCAACACGTAAAGCCATACCGGTAGGTGAAATTATACGCGCTAAACGCAACTGCACTAGACAAGCAGACTTTGTACAGGAGACTAACAAAATATGCAATCGGTTACAACATAGAGGTTATCCTCAGGGACTATTATTACGTGAAAAAAACAAAGTCTAGACTATGGATAGGGATAATTTACTTCAACCAAAAGCTATGTGAGATTGTCAATCACAAAACAGAACACCTGTCCTAGTCCTTGACCATTCCAAACATTTCAATCACATAAAGAAAATTATACTGAAATATTTACCCCTGTTACAAGAGGATAACATCTTGGATACAATATTGTCACAAGGATACCGAGTGGTGTCTCGCAGAGTCACCACCATAGGAAACCTGCTTACATCAAACTATAGTAGCCCAGTCCAAAAGCCCAGTACGTGGCTAAGCAGCACGGGTTTCTTTAGATGTGGCTTACGCCAATGCTGCACATGTCAGTTTGCTCATCAGAGAAAAGAATTCACCAATATTACCCAAAATCTAAAATTTCCGATTAAACAATTTCTTAATTGCAACACACAGAATGTGGTCTATTTGGCGACATGCACTAGTTGCAACGTACAATATATAGGTAGCACGGTCCGCAAACTTAAGACCAGGTTCCTAGAACATGTCAACGACATTTCATCACACTCTGACAGAAACAAATCAGGTCTCTCCAAGCACTTTATACAAAAACACAATGCAGATTATAGCACACTCACTATTACAACCATAGAAAAAGTCTCCAGATCCAGTAGGGGAGGAGACACAGTATGTAAACTAAGAAACAGAGAAGCATACTGGATCATTACATTAGACACATCAGCTCCCAAGGGCCTTAACATTAAAAGAGAATCTCTCTATTATTACTGAAACATTAATAATATTAAATTAGGCCCATTCCAGTATGTTTCTAATTTAGGCGTGCCAAGAGTTTCACATAGGTAATTGTTTTCATTATATACGTACAATATAGGTTGCTTGTTGCACCTACTTTCATCTACGTGCTTGTACTCAAATATTGTTACAGTAATTATCATAGTATATTATCTGTCATTGGTTACTTTCCAGGTTCTTGTTAGCTTTTAGCTATGTGGATTTTAATTTTGTTGCAATTTCGCAGCCATTTCTTACATTGTAAGTCTGCTTTATTTCGCTTGCCGGCCGTTCTCCGGCTCTGCGCATGCGCTGCCCTCTTCCCCACACTTGCTCCGATAGCCGGACTTGCGCATGCTCGGCATGTCGTGGGTTCCAGTTCCGGGGCCTCTGTGTTTGAGCGGGACGGCGCGCTTGTCGGAGACCGGTAAGACAGTCATATTATATTATTGGTGGGATTTATGTGTAATTTCCAGTATAGTGTCATATATATAGCAGACCATTACCTCCAATCATTATCGCTATGACTAAGGGCGCTATACCACAGCCCGAAACGTGTTAGCGGATTCCCTCCATCATCTATCTGGCTGCTGTTTTAGGCTAAGGTACTCTTCTCTCATTGTGTTCAAATTTTTTTTTGCACAACTTGCTTTTATCAGCTGCTCTAATAAAGGATGTGATTTTATTTTCATACTTACCATTTGCAGTGTCTAGTGTGCTGGGATACTGTTTCTTTCCCTCTATGGGGCCATATACCTGCCTATTACCTGCATATGGGGCCATATACCTGCCTATAATATGCTTATGGGGGACATCTAACTGCCTATTACATGCCTATGGCCATATGGGGCCATATACCGTCTATTGGGACATATATGTGGCTTTTGGGACATATACCTTCCTTTACCTGCCTATGGGGCCATATACCTGCCTATACCTGCCTATGGGGCCATATATCTGCCTATAACTGCCTATGGGGGACATTAAACTGCCTATGTTAATGTTTATTGTATCCATTTGATTTTAAAAATTACCAGTAGCCCCGCTGCATTTTGTACCCTAGGCTTATACTCGAGTCAATAGGTTTTCCCGTTTTTTGGGGCAAAAGTAGGTGCCTCGGCTTATACTCGGGTCGGCTTATACTCGAGTATATACGGTAAATAAAATCACTTTCCAAAAATCTAGAACGGCGCAACATCAGGAATTTGGATATTGAAAATTGCCCAGAAATTCAATGAATTCATTTTTATTTCTTTTTTTTTTCGTCTAACACCCTATATTATTGTACATTTTGGCTAAACGAAAAATAAAGAAATAAAAATTAACTACATTTGAATTCATATTTTATTATTTTATTTTCGTTATCACCCATATTATTTTCATTTTTATATACACATCGGTACAACTTCGTGAGTCTTATTGTTTCAGCAAAGTCTACGGCAGGCACATATTTAATGAATCTGTAGATGCCTGTTTTCACTGTTATTTTTTAGTTGCAAATCAAGATATCTGAACCTTGATAAAACACTGCACATAAACAAGTTGTTCTGCTCAGTTCAAAGTACAACTATGCACTAGATAAAAAGATATCACGTGACTTATACACACATATACAAATTAAAACCCACATGTAGGGAATCATATGCTTTTTACTTCTAATAAATGTAATATGTTGACTTTTAAATCATACGATGTGCATACCCTCCAAAAGAATGAAGATACTGGTCACAGTGTTCTCCAGTTGTACAACATAATTATCTGTGTCTAACGTCCATTCAAGGGATTAATAATTGAAATATAGTGTTATTATTGCCAATTCTTGGATTGAACTGGTCACATATCTAATGAGTAATGACGTTATTCTGTTCTGATTGGTTCTAAAAAAGAACATCCCTATACAGAATTTGGCTTATCTGTGAGTGGTTAGAATTGATTCATCTAAACATCACCTAACCAGATAAAAAGATCTTATGGAGGATAATAAATTGTTCTTATCTATTGATCTAAGACAATCCAGTGTATCACTGTTTCTTTTATTTTTCGATCGTGAAGAAAGGTTTGATCTTGATAGGAAAAAGCTGCCGCAACATTTGGGGGCTCGTCCGGGATATCTCACGCAAGAGGAGAACGGGTCAAAAAACGGGTTTCGCCTAGATGCATCTGGACCGGGAGAATTGGAACCAGAGCGCGCCGGGTGAGGTTTCTTCCCAAGAAATCCATTTCTCCTTTCCAGTTTGTATCTAAAAGACCTGGTCACTGTCTTGTAGCAGAAATCTTATCTCCATTCTTCCACTTATCACGTTATATTATAGTATTTGTTTTTTTACTTTTAAAGTAATTTTTAAGAATACTGTGTTGGAAGTTTTATGAGAGAGATAAGTTAATAAGTTAAGTTGATTTTGTCAATTTGCTAAGTAAACTGAATTATGATTTGGTCTGAACTTCCTGTAATCTTTGTGTGAATGTTTGTTTTTTTGATTTTTTAATAGGTAATAGGGCGCCTGCCATCGTGTGGTGAGATAATATAATGTCATATTAAGTAAATTTATATACAGATTTGTTTTAGTATATAAAAAGTTTTTATTGATTAAGTAAGTTATATATACTACTATTATTCTGATTTATGAATATTACCTCACTGTTAAGTAAAATGTTTTTACCACAAGGCTTTGATAGAAGTAATAAGTTGCATATAGACAATCTTGAAGTGTTTGTGTTTTAACTATTAAGAAACTATTAAGATAAACGTGCCTCTCCAATAATCCCTGAAGTTATAAAGTGTATAAGAGTAAATAAGTGTCCGCTGAATGTACGGGGTGACTATATTATAGATAACTCTTTGTGGTCTGACGAGCCCATACTTTTCTCTAGTGAAAAAAGGACATCAAGGAATAATAGGGGATGTGGTATTCTTTAAGAGAAAGTTATTTGAAACCCAGAAAACTCCCAGATAGAGAACAAGTAATGTTCTATATACTGATGAAAGTGATTAAGAAGTCCTGTGAAGCAGATCTAGGAGCATATGGTATAAATACAAACACTATATGGAGGCATGAGAGAAATTTGGGTCTAGAATGGAAATGGTTATATCAAACAATTTTATGCTGTGAAAATACCGACAATAGGAAATGGTTGTTAAGATGGTTAAATTGAAGTCAATCTCAATCACACAAATACCAAACATTTACAACACCGTAGCTATGGTAAACACTGAAAAGACAAATGGTTAATTAGCGATACAGATTTGTGAGGATGATGATAGCTTACATGTCCCTATGGCATAAATTACTTCCCCAGTTATACAGGAACATTTCCTGTAGCCAATAGGAACATAATGACACGCGAATGCCCACACATTTCCATACAATATACACTCACAACAGTAGCCAGCAGTTCCACAGAACCAGTGATCTATCATTGCCAGTATCACATCCTTACCTTTTACATATACTGTCACAGTAAATCCCATGAAGAATGTCTCAGTGTCATCCACAAAGAGGAGTGCACTTCATTGATTGACACATGTTATCCTCTCCCTCAAACACACCCACATCACAATCTACTCTAACCACCTGCATATAATTACACATGTACCTAGTCCTCTAATGGGACCAGATACAAACAGTAATGGTTATCAGTATTAGTAACATGTCCAGGTCAGGAAATGGTAAAATTATTACACTCTTGTTTTCAACAACACAATCGGGATAAATGGGTCCCAAGAGAAGAACTCTGACTAATGGGACTAATCCTAATTTCACTGGAATGTTTCTTATTTTTATTTCACACTAATGTATGGATTTTTCTCTCCAGGAACTAAGAGGCATAAATAAGCATCCTATCTGTGTAAATACAAAGATATAAAGTTAAAAAGTTCTCTCCTTAACACTGGACTTTCTTCCAGCTACAACAAAGGACCATAATCAGCCATAGATTTACGTGGAAAAAGCAAACCCTATTTTATAGTACACCATTAGTCACACTGAGCCGCATCACAACTATACATTCATCCAGTAGTCATTCATTCAATCATTTCAGTAGATGCCCCACTGAGCTTATTGGGAAAATGATTTTTTAGGCAATCTCAGCTTGGGTGAACCATCTTTGCACCTTAGATGACATTTACATAAAGGCAACACTTGAGAATACAGAGACGCTGTGTATCTGCTGTATGTTGGACTTGGTTAATGATCAGTCCACAAAGGGATAAGCCATAAAACCCTGAAGTATTGTTCAATACTGCAAAATTCAATCCATGAAAAACCTGTGGAATATGAATTCTTCAGAGATGGGGCAGATAGCAAACACCCCACAAATACACACTGCTTTGTAAATCCAATTGCACATATACACAAAACCTGAATGACTGAGTACTCATGAAAGGCTGAAATTGAATAGCCTTATCTGACACTAGGCTCTGCTTGAATTCTTGCAGACTACGGACAAAAAATCCCTGATACAATTCACTAGAGATGTAAAGACAGGGTGACTACATTGACTATTACATTGGACACTGCCTTACACAGGCACAGATACCTACTACCAGACATATTCGACCGGCTTACAATTTGTCCATTCCCATGAATGAACATCGACTGAGATAGCTTCGGGAATGGTAGGTTACTGCCATATTACAGTGTTTATATGCTGCACAATTAATAGGAACTTAACAAAGATGCTGTGAGGCTTGAACCATTCACATACATTGACGAGACCAGAAAGGCTGTGAGAAAGTTTTGTCCAAAAAAATGCTCTCCTCTCAGCCCTGTTGCCTATGGCCATCTAGATTACAACAAAGCCCTTCCATCTTTGTTTTGCTTAAGTCAAAGGACATGCACAAGCAGGCTAACTCAAGTCCCCAATAGATAGCTAGCTGCAGTGGTCATTTAGGCCCATTATGAACATTTAAAGAGAGAGAAAAGCATGCATGCCTTAGAGCCTTATATCGGCTGATGAATATTTTTGTAGAGAAAACCTGCCGAGTATTTTTGTCCACATTTTGAAATGTCCTGGGTTTCTCATCTGTGTATTATACTCCTGAATTTGTCACAGGCCCATATTCCAAGGTGGGGACCTGTTTCCTCCTCCACGCCTAGTCCACATCCAACATCCACCACCTGCACAGGGCTTTAAAGTGTACCTTGTTTATTTTTGTTGCCACATGAGGTTATTCAGAGAAGGAGGTAGTGAGCCAGAAGAGGCCTTTTGTGCAGACTTGAGAGTCTGAGACCATAACACTGCCATGCGCCCAGATTTGAGGGAACAAATTTGAAAATTAGAGAATCAGACTTAGTAGAAGGAAATGCAGGTATGCGCTCATTTGCCCAGTGAGGCGTTTACTCAAGCATGTGAGTTGTCTGAAGGAAAGACAGTACACATTTGCCAGATTTATTTTTTGTAAAAGATTTTTTTGTTGTTAAAGAAACTTTGAGCACAAGCTAGCAAAAGAGATATTTGTGTTTTTTGGTAGAATCCTATTCCTGAAAGTAACAATTGAGTTGTTAAATTTTAAGCACATACATCAAAAATAAAGCAAGCCAAATGCTTAAATCTTGCATTAACTTAAATGACTGTAAAAACTGTTCTTTACTTGAAACTTTTGTAAACATGTTATCCAAATTTGCTCCTCCTTAGGAAAAGGCCCGATGGAAGTTAATGGGGTGCGCCCAGACTTCAGATGGTCTATGGACAGTTGAAGAAAGCGCAGAGACCCCAAAATTTCCTGACAAGCGCTAGCTGAAGCTACCCATCTTTGGGAAGACAGCGAATCGAAATTTGGTCTCCACACACTGGGGCACACAAGGGTTCACTGCAGAAGCGGAAGTTCAGGCCCTGCCAATGTTACCTCCAGCAGCAGAGTGCTGGTGAGCAGTGAGAGCTTTACCTTCCACACCTCTCATCAACCAAGGGCCCTTTCCAGATCCACAGGTAGACAGCTACCAAAGGTTATGAAGATTATTGTATGTCTTGGTTTGTGTTAACTTTTATTCTGTACTCCAGGTTGCTTCAAGTAATCAGGGACTTACTTCCACACACTGTAATGTATTACAACACCATTTATGCTAAATTAATGAAACAGTAGTTATATGTGTCGTACCCCAAATATTTTGCCAAATGTTGCAAAGACTGAATGAGGTCGCCAGATTATGTTTCCTCTCTAGTTTTATGGAACTACATACCACCACCAGAGGGGTACTTCAACTTTCACCTTAAATAAATTCTGTTTGGAAAATGCCTAATCTCTCAACTCTCACCTCCAGAGATTCTACATTCAGCTAAACTCCATTCTGTGGATTATGTGCAGCAACGTCTAAGAACAATGGAGAGAACTTACATTATCGCCAATTGGGGGACATGCAATCTGTTCCTACTCTCGCTTTCGTCACAATGCAAAGAGACTGAGTGTTTTGATCCGTAAGTTCCTTAAATGTTCTGGTTTTTCTTGGCAGAAAGATGGAAAGGTCCATGCCAGGGGCCACAAGTGAACAAGTCCTGATGACAACCCCCTTCAAGTGTGAAAACCCGGAGGAACGGGGACTTGGATCCATGCATCCACGTGTCACTCCATTAAGAAAGGAAGGAAGGCAGACGTTCCGGTTACCAAGCCGAAAGTGAACCAGAAAAATCCTTGAGTTCTACTGCTCCTTAATGGCTCTGCCCATAAAACCACACCTAAGCCCGCAGCTGGTCATACGATACGATACCCCTTCCATCGCGTGAAAGAAAAAAAGACAAGAAGTTTTCGCCTGCTTAATAAACTACAAATATTGGTTTGTTTGCTGCTCTTATTGGCCTACGTTTTTCACAGGACTTATTGGCTCTGCAATGATCTGAAGATTATATCAATGACGCAGACAGGTGTGAGGAGTTGAGATACTCCGACTACTCAGAGGATCTGCGAAGACGACAGCTGTTATTACATTTTAGGTTATTGTCAAAAATAATGGGTACAAGTATAAAATGCATAAAATGGTGTTTAAGAAAACATAGAGTCCTACACATAAGCTACTAAACACTTTTTAGAGGAATAGACAATAAGTTAGTTAACATGAAACACCAATATAGCTGAACGCTAGTCTTCAAGACCACGGAGATGCACACATTAACCTACACCAGTCTCCTAACTTACTTACAGTTCCATAAAAGATTAGTTTTTAATGACAACCCCATAGTTCTCATTTCACATATAGTTAACAGGTTCAACACTTCTCAGATGCAATAGAGCACACCTACAAACGCAGTCAGTTAGGGTACATTCCCATAGATTTGGACATTTAGAAACACTTTTTGCACAAAAAGGGACTTTTTTTCTTACATTAAATGGTTCTTTTCTTACCCCTAGACAATAAAACTTTTTATTTTTTTCAATGCATCACTAATTTAGGAGTGACCACATTGTTTTTCAGGACAATGGTTTTTTTAGGCACATTAGGTTTTCTTGCCAAGACATGCAATAATAAGTAAGACGGGATCCCACAACCTTTGATCAAGTTTTTAAATCCAGAAATCATGCCTACACTCATCATAGGAATACACAACACACACAAACAATAATAGAAGGCGATCCATTGACAACATTTAATGATGAGATTTTTTTGAGTGCCATTAGATTTAAGGTCTCTACGAATAGAATAGATTTTTTACATGTTCAGGGAGGGAGCATCAATGGAGCCCAGCAGGTAAAGGGTTCCCTAGCTCAGCCAGCCAATTGATTCAGTGGCATCAGAGTATGGTTGGATATTACCCACATCTTACGTCACTTACATTTTTTTCTGTCCTTATAGTCTGGAACTTGATCAAATTATTGGGAACAAGGAGAGTTGCTATAAACCAAAAGCTTCTGATGTCAAACTGTCATTCATTCATGTAAACATCCATACTGCTGCAGATGACACAAGATACCCCTTTCAAATGAATCTCAGGGGTACTACATATTGTAATTAAAATGTGTGTAATTATCAAGAGGGAGGAAAATGAAGTTGGAATAGTGATACTGTCCATCTGAATTGATAATTAAGGACGCCATTTTAAGAACTGTCCAGCTCATTTTAATGAATCTGTAGATGCTGTTTTCACTGTTTATTTAGGTTGGCCAAACAAGATATCTGAACCTTGATAAAACACACATACAAAGTTTGGTTCTGCCAGTTCAAAGTACACTTGCACTAGATAAAAAGGTCATCGTGACTTTATACACACATACAAATTAAAACCCCACATGTAGGGAATCATAATGCTTTTTTATTCTGAATAAATGTATTAATGTTGACTTTTAAAATCATACGATGTGCATAACCCCAAAAGAATAGAGACACTGGGTCACTTGTGCTCCAGTTTTCACATGCTGATCTGTGTCTAACGTCATTAGGGAATTGATAATTGAAATTATGTGTTATTGCCAATTCTTGATGAACTGGTCAGCATATTCTAATGAGTAATGACGTTATCTTTCTGATCTTGGTCTAAAATGTACATCCTATAAGATTTTGGCTTAATCTGTGATTGGGTTAGGAATGAAATCATCTCATCACCTAACCAGTATAAAAAGAGCTATGAGGATTAATAAATGTTCTTAACTGATTTGATCTAGAATCCAGTGTACACTGTTTCTTTATTTTCGATCGTGGAAGAAAGGTTGATCTTGATAGGCAAAAGCTGCCGCAACAATATACAGTTTTATTATAGATTGCATTAGAAAGCCCATAAGAGCGTCGCTCGCTCTCCCATTGGTCCAAATAACCGCGCCTCTTTTAACTTAGCCATCACAAACGAGCTCGCTCTGCATTTCTTTTCCCCATAGAACTCTATGAAGATAAGTAGCTCAGAGCCGCTGATTGCTAAGCACACAGCCCCTCTTCCCCCCCAACCAATCACAGTACTAGAATATTAGTCCCATAGACAGTCAATAACTTTTTAGGCGCCCTTCTATCACGCCCTTCTTGCTCCACTCAAATAAACACACTACATATGATTGGTGGAATTCATATCTGCCGCCTGGGCTCAAAAAATCAGCTTTTTCTGCCTTTTTTAATGTATATTTGATCCTGTTCCTTCCTTTTCATTTGATTGGTCAATAATACTAATACCATATGTTAATAATGGTTCACTGGACGCTCCTATTCTGATTGGTTGGTTTCTGCCTGACCAATGAGAAGCGCTTCACAGAAATTTGAATTACTGTATTTCCCCGGGCAATTCTCTATATCGCAATTCCTGAAGTAGCACTGGTCCCTCAGCACAAATCACGTTTGTTAGGATTGATTGATTTATGTTTTTAGAAGGTTCGGGAAATAGGAGTCTTTGAAACCACATTTTAGTTGACTGGATATTAACTATATCTGTCCTGGTACCGCAGAATGACCATAAACCTTCTGACCCACAGATTAAAAAGTGCCGAAATAGGGAGTCTTCCAACCACCATTTGTGTTGAACTGACATTGGACTATACCTTTCTGTACCACAGTATGACCATTAAACCTGTCCTCACCACAGATTAAAAAGTGCTGGGAAAAGGAGTCTTGAACATCATTTTTAGTTGAACTGGACATTGACTATAACCTGTCTCTGTACCCAACCGTATTGACCATTAATCCTGTCTGAACCTCCAGATTAAAAAGTGCCTGAAAAAGGGAGTCTTTCAATCACCATTTAGTTGAACTGGAACAAGGCTATACCTGTTCTGTACCACAGTATGACCATTAAACCTGTCTGACCCACAGATTAAAAAGTGCTGGGAAAAGGAGTCTTTGAACCACCATTTTAGTTGAACTGGACATTGACTATATCTGTCCTGTACCGCAGAATGACCATTAAACCTGTCTGACCCACAGATTAAAAAGTGCAAGAAAAAGGAGTCTTTGAACCACCATTTTAGTTGAACTGGACATAGACTATCCCTGTCCTGGGCCACAGCATGAGCCCCAAACCTGCATGACCCCCAGATTTAAAAAGTGCCGGAAATAGGAGTCTTTGAACCACCATTTTAGTTGAACTG
This sequence comes from Phyllomedusa bahiana, assembly GCA_025379985.1. Taxonomy (NCBI): domain Eukaryota; kingdom Metazoa; phylum Chordata; class Amphibia; order Anura; family Hylidae; genus Phyllomedusa; species Phyllomedusa bahiana. Next base: position 38,203 of record JAODAL010038483.1, read on the forward strand.
GACATTGACTATACCTGTCCTGTACCACAGCATGACCCCTAAACCTGTTTGACCCACAGATCACAAAGTGGCACTATGCTATTTTTTACAGTGACTGTCATTTAGTATATTTTTTGGTAACTGACATTTGTTTACAGAATTTATTTAGGGAAGTTTTATTTATAGTTTTACATTATTATCATTTTGCTTTTTTTTTCAAGTGTGATAACATACAACATACACCCCTCCCTGCAGTTTTTTAAAGGTATTTTTTTTACACGTGTAGATGTGTTAATTCGTCCGCACACCCCATAAGTAATAAAAATGTCCTAATCATCACAAAAACACTTCTTAGTTTATAAGTCATTTGCCCTCCTGGATTATGAGATTGATTCACCCAATCAATTCAATGGTTTCATTTTTCATCCAAATCCTTCTTCAGTGACTAGGGACAGACTCCCCTGGAGATCAAATGATGCGACCCCATAGTGACTCCAGCCCCAGAAAATTTTAAGCCTCAAATTGTGCAATTTGTGTCCAGCCCTGGAGCCCTTTTTGACACTACTTAACCTCACAGAAATCACCTTTTTCAAAATCTGAATTTTTTAGAGAATTTGAAGCTCTCCTGATTGTCCCTAATGGTGAGAGCCAGTGCTGCCATCAGCCATGTGTTAACACGGAGGTCCAGCTGCCAGGGCCAGACTTACAGTGGGTGCGGTGAGAGCCCAGGCTAGCGTCCGTCATCTATTAACACGGTAAAAATGCTCTTATGACGCAGCAACGAAAACAGTCGTGCTTTTGTGTGCTTTTGTGACATTTGTGGCCGTGACTGGGAGGACAAGGAGGTAAGACTGCTGGATGCAGGTTGCATTAACCACTGAAGAACAGACTGGCGACCTGTTCGTTACTGAGGGGTTCACAGGCCCTGACCCAGCGATTACAGGGCCCGCGGTCCTCAACCGACAATCCGCTGGC
>JAODAL010038484.1:0-39156 GCA_025379985.1 Phyllomedusa bahiana
CCCCTCCCCTTTCCAACCCCAAAACTTTTTTTTTTTTTTCCACCTAATGAATATGAGGGCTTTTATTTTGCCGGACACGATGTACTGTCTCGTGGTGTTATTCACTGCGCTATAGCATATACTGGGAAACCGCAAAAAAATTCCAAGCGGGACAAATTGTAAAAAAAAAGTATTTTTGCAGTGTTTGCAGGTGTTTTGCTTTTACTGCGTTAAATCTTCGGTAAAAACAATGTATAATCTGAATTCTACATGTTGATACGCATCCGTCAATACCAAACATGTAGGCTTTCCTTTATGTTTTGGTACCGTAAAAAAATTCCAAACATTTTCCACTTTTGAAATTTGCGCCACGCGCCATTTTGTATGACCAATAACTTTTTTGTACTAACACCTATGGACGTCAGTGAGGGTGCATTTTTTGAGGGCTGATGTGCACTTTTTATTGCTAGCACTTAGGAATGCATGCTACTTTTTTGATCACTTTTATTCCAATTTTTAAGTAACGTAAAATGACAAAAAAAACGCAATTTTGGCGTTTGGAATTATTTTTTTCTACGGTGTTCAGTGTACGGGATAAAATGTTATATTTTTATAGATCAGACTTTTTCGGACGCGCCGATACCAAATATGTGTAACTTGTTTAGTATTTTATTGTTTTTAGTTGTAAAATGGAGAAAGGAGGTGATTTGAACTTATAATCCTTTTTTTTTGTACTTTAAAACTTTCTTTTTTTTTTTTACTTTAACATTGAGTCCCCCTATGGTGCTTGAGCACTAAGAGGACACAATTGTTAATACAGTGTAATGCATTGCATAGACAATGTATTAGACTGTACCAAGATGGCGGCTCCCCCACTTCCTGCCAGAAGTGGGGCAAACGAGGACATGGCAGCAGTGGGAGCCTTCACAAAGCTCCCCGCTGCCATGTCCAGGCATCGTATCGCCTCAGCTATGCTGCGGGGATGCCGATCGGTGGGAAGAATGGTGCGCGCCACCGCTCTTCATTCATTTAGACACCACACCCATCTTTGCTGCGGCGTCTAAGGGGTTAAACAGCACGGGCGGGTGACGCTGCTTGCTCGCGCTGTAACGGCCGGGTGTTAGCTGCGACCGGGCGCTAACACCCGGCGGCTGTGCGGGGGGTTGCGGAGCGATCCCTCTGCAAAGCCCCTTAGGGACCCTGGGACGTACTCATACGTCCAGGGTCCTTAATGGGTTAAAGGGAACCTATCACATAGATTATGCCCCCCTTGCTGAGGACAGCACAAGCTAGTGTCAGAAATGCTGTTTCCAGCGCTGTGCCCCTTATTCTATAAGATGCTGTAGTTTTAGAGCATTTAATACTCAAATCTTATTCATGAACAGGTTTTAGCCCCCACCCACCCAAAACAAGCCCCACCCACTTGGCAGTTATTCACATATTCAAAGTAATAAGTTAATCAGTTGTGAGGTGTGTGGGGCTAGCCTCAGATGGGCGGGGTATGAAAAAAAGGACTTTTTTCAGGCTGAAAAAATGAGAATTTTACACTAAATACTCTAAAAATACAGCATTTTTAAAGAATAAGGGACACAGCGCTGGAAAAAACAGGTTTTGTCACTAGCTTGTGCCATCCCAGAAGGGGCATAAACCCAAAGGGTTTCCTTTTCCCTTTCAAAAAAGGGCATTGGGGAAAACTATTTGGGCGGGCATGTAAAAAGGGGTTTAAAACCCGTTTTCTGGCGTATTTCCCGCGCCCCACCCGGGTCGAATCCCGCTGCGGACGCAGGGGTCCCATGTTTTGGTTTAACGTCCCCCCACTTTCGACTGCCCCCTCGCATGAAGGGGGGGGCAATGGGGGGGGGTTTTGGGGGTTTGGGAAAGACTTCCGGGGGGGACGCAAAAGTTTCCCAGGCATGTAAAGACGCGGCTCGGTGAAGTGCGGCGCATTGCAGGGGCTCGCCCCCTCCACAGGCAGACCTGGGGTTTAATTTTGGTCAAAAGATCCGGCGGGGCGAAGTGAAAACGAAAAGGGAACCGAGAGGGAAAAATTTATAAAAATCCCAAAAGAAATTCGGGCCTCAGCTCCATGCGGCATTTTTGTATAAATAAAAAAGCCTTAAAATTTAAAGTAAAACATTCCCAGAAAAGAGCTCAAAAACCCTTTCCCAAAAAAAATAATCACTTTTCCAAAAAAACTAGAAGGCGCTAATCAAATTTTGGGGGTCTTGGAAAAAAAGGGCCGGGGAAATTTCGTATTTTTAAATTTGTAAAACTATTCTCAAATTTGGGCGGGATTTAAAACCAAACTAATCAGGGAAAAGGAGCGACAGGGGGCCCATTAAAACCTAAAGGGGAAAAATATTGACCAAACAAAAACAAACAAAGGGCAGTTCAAAAAACAGTAAAATGGGAGGGAAAAAAGCTGATTGGTTGAGCTAGCGGGGGCTTTTTTGGGAATCCTGGCCAATCAAAACAGGAGTGACAGGGGGCCCCTTTAAACCCAAAAGAGAAGTATGGACCAATCAAAATTAATTTGGGGGGACAGTTCAAAAAAAACAGGGAAAAAGGCAGAAAAGAGCGATTGGTTGAGCTAGCGGGGGCTTGGCTATCCCCGGCCAAAACAGAGCGCTAGTACCTTTTTCCCATTGTAGTCAATTGGGGGAAATCGGGCAATGAAATCCCCACTCTTTAGGGGGCCTTTCGGGATGGGGTAATGAAAAAACCTTTTTTTTTTTTTTAGTTGAAAAAAATTATCTAAAAAGGACTGAAACCTTCTAAAAACATACATTATTAAAAACACTAACAAAAAGGTTTTTTCGCTGAGACCGGCAAAAATCGGGGAAATTTCAAAATAGGGAAATTGGCCGGGAAATACAGAAAATTTAAATTTTAAATCTTCTCGTTTTGGGCGGGGGAAAAAAAAGAGAATCAGGGAAAAGGAGCACAGTGAGCCCTTAAAAAAACCCATGGAGAAGTATGGACCAATTTAAATGAAAAGGCGGACATTTTAAAATACAGTAAAAAAGGCAGAAAAAAACTGATTGGTTTTAGCCCCCGGCGGCAAAATAAAGAATCCACCAAATTTTAAGTTGCATTTTAAAATTTTGGAAAAGGAGCAAGAAGGGCGCGATAGAAGGGCTCCCCAAAAGTTTTTATGTCAAAGGGGAAAAAATTTTTTAGTACTGTGATTTGGGGTTTGGGAAAAGGGGCTCGCCCCGCTTAGGGGAAAAGCGGTTAGCACCTTCCCCATAGAGTTTTTATAGGGGAAAAAAAATGCAGACGGCTCTGTTTGTGAAAAGGCTAAGTTAAAAGAGGCGCGGTTTTTTTGGACCAACGAAGAGCAGGACGCTTTTTATGGGGTTTTTTTAAATGCAATCTGTAATAAAAACGAAATGGGAAAAAAAAAAATGAAAATAAATCCCAAGTTGTCCCATTTTGTATACAAAAAAGAAAAAAAATAGGGGGTAAAAGAAAAAAAAAAATTTTTTCATAAATTCATTTTTATTTCTTTTTTTTCGGGTTTGCCCAAAGATCCCAAAAGTATTTTGGGGGTAACCCAAAATAAAAAAAATAAAAAAGAATTTTTTGAATTAAAATTTTTTTTTTTCGTTACCCCCCTATTATTGTTCATTTTTTTTATACAGGGTCCCCAAAAGCTTGTATAAAAATTATGAAAAAAAAAAAAAGGGACGCACAAAATTTACCCCTGTACATAAAAAAAGTTATACCTATTTTAGCAGTACAAGTAGAATATACTGCTCCTACACTAAATATAGTTAAATGGGTTAAGGGCCCCCCTTTTGAGAATAAAAGGGAAATTTGAAAAAGTTTGAAGAAAAAAAATTGTCTGAGGGTTTATTTACTATATCTAAGATCAGCACAAAGTGTGACAACAAAGTTCTGTGAGAGATCTTTGAAAAGGAAAATCTTTTGAAAAGGAAAGGTTTTAGTACCCCAAAGATTTTCGGGAAAAAGTAATTTCCCGAAAATTTTTTGGCAAGTTTATTTGGACATTTTGCCCTTGCCTTGGCCACTTTGTAAAATGACATCCATTTATTTTAAAGTGTGTTTTTCCTTTTGGGGGGACCCTAAAGTTTTTGACCAGGGGCTAACTAGAAAGCCTGGGCCCCGTACGAACTTTTGGAATTGGGGCCCCCCCACCCCACCTCCCTCCCTTTGGGCCCCCCTCCCCGATTTACGAACATTTCCGACGCTGTTAGATAATACAAGGGGTTAATTTCCTCACCATAAATATCACCATTCGTATGCTACCAAACAAATCCCACTATAACAAGAACCATTATTTACCAATAACCCTATTACATAGGACATGATTATACCGCCAGACTGACCACAAAGTGATGAATAATACCCTGCACTATTACTGGATCTGTACACAAAGACCAATAATACCGCAATATGTGACCATATAGTGGTAGTATACTAGTGTACACAGCTCTTCAGACTGTATATACCACCATAGAGTGACCATAAGTGGTAGACCAGTGGACACACAGGCTCTGCAGACTGTATATTTTTAAACCACCATACAGTGACCATTATAGTGGTAGACACCAGTGTACACAGGCTCTGCAGGACTGTATTAACCCTCCATACAGTTGGACCATATATGGTAGAACCAGATATTTCAGGTGCTGTGGCATATAGTTTACTTACATTTAGTGACATACACAAGACGATGCACATTCTTGTCTGAGGAGTCTTTCACTTTACCTTTTCTTCTCTATTCGGTCCAGACCTCCATGATGACTTGCTCCATCCACACTTGTCCCTGTAGAAATTACAAAACACAAACACCTGGAGTCTCCTCACTTTTTTTTTATCATTTTCCCAACTGAGTGCCCCCTCCCCTCATGTAAAAAACTCTCCATTTATAATGGCCCAATGGTAAGAATTACTCCCTGGTAATTATGGGGCACCCCAGTCGTTTGTAGTTAGAAGGGGCTCCGGGCGGTAGCTTGGCACCCACCAGGCAGTAGCTAGGGGGAAGACGTAGGCAGCTTCGGGCCCCCGGGCGGTAGCTTAGGGTTCCAATGTAGAGAGATGGGAGGCCCCCTGTAGCTTAGGCACACCCCTGTATGTAGAAAAGGGTCCTCTGTAGATTTGGGCCCCTTATGCAGATGTCCCCCCATAGATTAGGCCCCCTTGTAGGAAGGATTTTAGTCCCCCCACGTAGATTAGGACTCCCTGTAGGCAAATATATTCCCTCAGTTATTAGTTGCCCCCTGTAAGGCATAGTTTCCCCCCCACTAGTTATTAGGTACACCTGTAGGCATAGTCCCCCCCCCTCTAGTTATTAGGTGGCTCCTGTAGGCATAGTTTACCCCCCCCCTAGTTATTAGGGAACCCTGTAGGCATATTCCCCCCCACAGTTAATAGGGCCCCTGTAGGTATAGTTTTCGCCCCCAGTATGAGGAGCCCCCTGTAGTATATTTCCCACCCCCCAGGAATAGAGCCCCTGTAGGTTTTAGTTCCACACCAGTGTTAGTGCCCCTGTAGGTATTGTTTCCCCCCCCTGTAATAGTGCCCCCTGTAGGTATAGTTTCCCCCCCAGTAATAGTGCCCCTGTAGGTATAGTTCCCCCCCAGTTAATAGGGCCCCCTTGTAGGTATAGGATCCACCCACCAGTGATAGGGCCCCCTTGTCGGTATAGACCCAGCGTAATAGGCCCCTTGTAGGTATAGACCCCCCAGTAATAGGGCCACCTTGTAGGTATAGAGCCCCACCCAGTAATAGAGCCCCCTTGTAGGTAAAGACCCCCGAATAATAGGGCCCCCTGTAGGTATAGCCCCCCCCCCCCCAGTAATAGAGTCCCCCTGTAGGTATAGACCCCCCCCCAGTAATAGGGCCCCCTTGTAGGTATAGACCCCCCCAGTAATAGGGCCCCCTTGTAGGTATAGACCCCCCCAGTGATAGGGCACCGTGTAGTATAGAACCCTCCCAGTGATTGGGCACCTTGTAGATAGACTCCCCCCCAGTAATAGAGCCCCCTTGTAGGTATAGACCCCCCCAGTAGTAGGGGCACCCTTGTAGGTATGGAACCCCCCAGGTAATAGAGCCCCTTGTAGGTATAGACCCCCCCCAGTGATTTGGCCGCTTGTGGTATTAGACCCCCACAGATAATAGAGCCCCACTTGTAGGTATAGACCCCCCCCCAGTATTAGGGCCCCCATGTTGGTATAGACCCCCCCAGTATTATCGCCCCCTTGTTGGTATAGACCCCCCCCGTAATAGGGCCGACTGTTGTTATAGCCCCCCCCCCCCAGTAATAGGGCCCCCTTGTAGGTATAGTCCCCCCCAGTAATAGAGCCCCCTTGTAGGTATAGACCCCCCAGTAATCAAGAGGCCCACATGTAGTATAGACCCCCCAGTAATAGGGCCCCCTTGTAGGTATAGAACCCCCAGTAATAGAGCCCCCTTGTAGGTATAGACCCCCCCCAGTGATTGGGCCCGCTTGTAGGTATAGACCCCCCCAGTATAGAGACCCCCGTGTAGGTATAGACCCCCCCCAGTAATTGGGCCCCCATGTAGGTATAGACCCCCCCAGTATTAGAGCCCCCTTTTAGGTTTAGACCCCCCAGTAATAGGGCCGACTGTTGGTATAGCCCCCCCCCAGTATAGGAGCCCCCATTGTAGGTATAGACCCCCCAGTGAATATGGCCCGACTTGTAGGTATAGACCCCCAGTAATAGAGCCCCCTTGTAGGTATAGACCCCACCCCAGTAATAGGGCCCCCATGTAGGTATAGACCCCCCCAGTAATAGGGCCCCTTGTAGGTATAGACCCCCCCAGTAATAGGGCCGACTGTTGGTATAGCCCCCACCCCTGTAATATGGGCCCCTTGTAGGTATAGACCCACCAGTAATAGGGCCCCTTGTAGGTATAGACCCCCCCAGTAAATAGAGCCCCCATGTAGGTATAGACCCCCCAGTAATAGGGCCCCCTTGTAGGTATAGAACCCCCAGTAATAGAGCCCCCTTGTAGGTATAGACCCCCCCCCCCCCCAGTGATTGGGCCCGCTTGTAGGTATAGACCCCCCAGTAATAGAGCCCCCTTGTAGGTATAGACCCCCCCCAGTAATTGGGCCCCCATGTAGGTATAGACCCCCCCAGTATTAGAGCCCCCTTGTAGGTATAGACCCCCCCAGTAATAGGGCCGACTGTTGGTATAGCCCCCCCCCCCCAGTAATAGGGCCCCCTTGTAGGTATAGACCCCCCAGTAATAGGAGCCCTTGTAGGTATTAGACCCTCACCAGTAATAGAGCCCCCATGTAGGTATGGACCCCCAGTTATAGGGCACCCCTCTGTAGGTATAGAACCCCCCCAGTTATTAGGGCCACCTTGTAGGTATTGACCCCCCCAGTGTTAGGTCCCCCTGTAGGTATAGACCCCCCAAGTAATAAGAGCCCCCTTGTAGGTATGACCCCCCCTCCCCCCCTTTAATAGAGAAAAACCCCCCTTGTAGGTTATAGGACCCCCCCCCCAGTACTCGGGCCCCTTGTATGTATAGACCCCATTAATAGGGCCCCCTTGTAGGTATAGGACCCCCCATTGATAGGCCCCTTGTAGGTAGAGACCCCCCCCAGTATAGAGCCCCTTTGTAGGTATAGACCCCCCACCAGTATAGAGCCCCCTTGTAGGTTTAGACCCCCCAGTAATAGGGCCGCCTTGTAGGTATAGAACCCCTCAGTAATCGGGCCCCTCGTAGGTATAGACCCCCCCTGTGGAAAGGGCCCCCTTGTAGGTATAGAACCCCCCAGTAATAGAGCCCCGTTGTAGGTATAGGACCCCCCAGTAATAAATAGGAGCCCCCTTGTAGGTATAGACCCCCCAGTATACGGCCGCCTTGTAGTTTGACCCCCCAGTAATAGAGCCCACTTGTAGGTATCGGGACCCCCCAGTAATAGGTGCCCCTTGTAGGTATAGACCCCCCCCAGTAATAGGGCCCCCTTGTAGGTAAAGACCCCCCATTAATAGGGCCCCCCTTGTAGGTATAGACCCCCCCGTGATGGGGCCCCCTTGTATTTTATACCCCCCCCCCAGTAATGGGGGGCCCCCCTTTGGAAAGGTATGGGCCCCCCCATTTAATTTGGGCCCCCCTTGTAGGTTTTTTTAAAACCCCCCCGAAAAGGGGGCCCCCTTGTATGTTTGGGGCCCCCCCCCACTAATGGGGCCCCCCTTTTTGGTTTATGGGACCCCCCAGTAATTGGGCCCCCCTTGTAGGTATATACCCCCCAGAAAAATAGACCCCCCTTTTAAAGGTATAGCCCCCCAAAAAATTTGGGAGCCCCCTTGTAGGTATAAAACCCCCCCAGTAATGGCTCCCTTGTGGGTTTAAAGGGCCCCCCCCCCCCTTAATAGACCCCCCTTTGGGTAGGTTTTGGCCCCCCCCAGTAATAGAGCCCCCTTGAAAGGTTGGGGACCCCCCACAGTAATGGGGCCCATTGTGGGAAATTGGGACCCCCCCAGAAATGAGCCCTTGGTAGGTTTTGGCCCCCCCCCCCCGAAATGGGAGCCCTTTGGTAGGTATAGATCCCCCCCAGAAATTTAAGCCCCCTTGTAGGTTTTGGGGACCCCCCCCAGAATTTAGGGTCCCCTTGAAAGGTATAGCCCCCCCCCCATTAAAAGGGCCCCCTGTTTGGTATAGCCCCCCCCCCCCAGAAATTAGGGTCCCCTTTTTAATATGGGACCCCCCACGGGAATGGGGCCCCCTTGTAGCTTTTGATTTCACTGGCCGCGCCCCCCCCGGGTGTCTTTTTTCTCCTTCGGCCCCAAGCCTGTGCTTTAGGTTTGGGGGCCCAAGGCGGGGAAGCTCGGCAGGCGGGGGCGGTGACGTACTTCCGCCGGCCCCTTGCGGGAGTGGTACGGCAGGGGAAAGGGAGCGCACGGGTTTCCCCTGCCCCTTTATTAAATTCTTAAGTGTGCGGGGTGCTGGACGTGCTTTCAAATTTTAAAGGGGGGCCTTGTGAAGCAAGGGGGCGGAGGCCTGCCAGCAGCGCCCCCGCCCCCCCCCGGGGTTTTTTTTGGGCCGGCCCCCAAACTCTGCACCCCCCGCAGTGAACTGTTGTGTTCACTGCCGGCGGGCCCCCGGAGCGGCATCTCCGGGGGAGGGAAAAGGTGTAGCGTGCCGCGGGGGGGCCCCCCCAAGCCCCCAAGGGGCCCCTAGCAACTGCTTCCCCGGGAGGTTACGCCCCCGGGCTTGACATAAAAATTGCATTTTCATAAGTATTTTTTTTGGGAAAAATAAAACAACCTTACAGTGTCCTTCAATTTATTAGTTATAAAAATATCCCAATAGTGGTGTATATATATTATTTATATATATTTTATATTAAAATATATATTTAAGCACATAAATAACTTTTTTTGGGCCCTTTTTTAGTTTCAAAAAATTGGTGGTACGTAGCTCATGAAGGAAGTCATGTGAAAAGTTGTCTTGGTGGGTATATAAAGTCTGATAGACTGCCTGGACACTAATCCCTCATTGCTCTTTGTAAAAAAGGGGTAGTATGTTATGAGGGGTTTTTTCTCAAGAGGAAAAAAGGGGGAAATGGTTCGGAATTTGGGAGCAGCCCTGTAGAAGATTTCCCCAAAAAAAAAAGGAAGAATAAACCCGTCATCAATAGTGGTCTCTTGGCCAAGTAAATTTCCAAACTGCCTTATAGGAGTGCCATGAAATGAAGTCCATCCATCCATTCCAAAGCCAGAAGGTGAACATGCAGGCAAAAAGTTGAACATTACAAGGTCAATCAGTTCTCGTGTGACCAACACGACAGTGGAGGTGGCCCGTATACTTCATAATAGTGAGATCACAGACGTCCATGAAAGCAGCATGTGACACGCATTACACAAGTCTGGAATGGAGGCCCCAAAAAAGTTGAAGAAGCCTCGACTTCAATATCATTATAAGAAGCGTTGCCTTGAGTTTACAAAATAGCATGAAAAGTGGAAGATTGGAAACTGGTGATTTGAAACGATGAGACAAAAGTCAATAGACCAGGCTGTGATCTGTGCAAATGGGTCTGGAAGAATCAGAGGAAAAGGGGGGCTTATGGATCGAGAAATTGAAGGAACTGTCAAGTTTGGTGGAGGAAGCCTGATGATGTAGGGTTTCACAGCCAAAGGCGTTGGATACTTAACTAGGATCAATGGCGATCTCAATGCTGAGCTACATGTGAGTATCCTACAACATAAGTTACTTTGTAAACTCGAGTACTATGGGTATTTAAAGGATGACATAGTGTTCCAGCAGGACAACAAGCTGAAGCGTATGTCGAGTTTGCCAATGAAATGGTTCAATGATAATGAATTAGAGTTGCTTAATTGACCCCAACAGTCCTCAGACCTCAACCCAATCACACACCTTTGGGTAGAGTTGAAGAAAAAGCTGTATTCGTACCCAACTAAGTCGACCAATGTGCACCAACTTAACAAATGTGTAGAAGAGACCTAGGATCAGAATTTGGTTGAAACATGCAGGAATCTGTTCGAAAGCATGCCCAGAAGGATCCAGACAGTGTTGAAAGCCAAAGGTGGATTTACAAAATACTAACAAAATAATTTAAAACTTAAAATTTAGATTTTAGAAGCAAAACGGTTACAATGCAGTTACATGACAGCAATCTGCATAACTAAGCATATACTTAATAGTTGCAAGTCAAGTTGTTGTATGAGATAGCCAATATGATTGTCTATAAAATGATGGTAGTCTCATGTTCAAAGTTGTAGTGGATGGTGAGATATGGAGCCTGAAAGTCAAAAGTTCAGCTATGGGTCTTCTCTCATATATTTTAAAATATGAAAAATCATCAGTAGTTTATATGACTTATGCAAGGGTCCTCTTAGTAAGGCCAAGAGTGTAATCTTGCTTCCTCTTCCCCTGCCATCCTCAGACAATGCCTAGGGTCTGTGATAGAGGGCAAGTTCTGCTTTCTTTTCTTTGGACCCACACTACCCTCTTCTATTTCTATCTCATCCTCCATCCTTTCCCAGGGAGAGGAAGAGGACGTTTTTCTTTCTCATTCAAAAGACACCTTCCCATTATGGTACTGGATAATGGTGGGGTGGCATAGAACTTTGGAGAATAGCTGCACTACCATCTCCTTCTGAGAAATAACCTGATTTTCCCTCAGTCCCAACAGTAAATGTTAAGCAGATAAGGCATCATTTTGGATTTAAATCTGTATAGGGGGCTGAAGAGCAGAAGCTGCAAGGAGAGGATCAGGGTGGATGGGGGGTGCAGGATTTTACTAACGGTACACAGCAAGTAATTGTGCTGTATTTTGGTAGCAGTACATAGAAGTTAATTACTGTATTTTTCCTAGGGGTATACAGCTGTCACTTATAGTAGATTTTGGTAACAGTGCACAGCTAACACTAATAGATGCATTCTTCTCTGTAGTCCCTACTCTGGCCTCTTAGCAGAGCACAGTTGTGGTTTTTTTTATTCCTAACCTGCCTGTTGATATCTGCTTTTCCTGTCCCTAGCATACATAGCTGAGAACACTTGCAGTGGATTTTGCTAGCACTACACAGCATTACACCAGTTAATACATGCTGATGTGTCCTTCTTGGTCACATATGTAGCATCTTATTATAAACACGGAGAACTAATCCACATAGGTTTTGTTCAGATCTTTAAAATATTCCTGTTCACTAAACCTTCTAAAATTTATGTGTCATTGAAATTAATGGCCTGAGCATCTCTGAAGGTTTTCACAAATTGATACCGGCAGTGTTTAAAGATACAGAAAAGAAAAGGAACTTTAGAAAATGGCAGCACCTGTTGACCTGACATTTCTCAACTTTCTATCATCTATTTTCATTATTAAATGCCGTTTTAATTATTATATACCACTGATTTGTACCAGTACAAGCATAGTAGAAGTCCTGATAGAAACCTAAAAATTTCCAATTTAGATTAATAAAGCTGACCATTTATCAATATAGCATAACATCTAGGCTAGTGTTGGTCGAATAGGTCTTTGTTTCGTTCGAGAGCAGTATGGCTGAACTTGTCAAAATACTTAGGTTTCAGGATGTGTCAAAACTTAAACCCATTAAAGTTATCAGGAAAAAATTCTGCATGTATTATCTGGCATACAGTAGCTGCGTGCCTCCAAATGTCATTAGAACAGCATACAGCAGGCATGGGAACAATGATACACATCTAGGAAACCCTAAATTCAAATCTTAACTAGAGATGGGCGAATATCTAAAAAATTTGATTCCCCAGGTTCGCAGAATTTTCCGCAAAAATATGTTTCAACCCGAATTTATTTGCAGCAAATTGTGTTAAAAAAACAGCTTTTTCCTGGCTGCAGAGAGCCTATAGGGTGTTGTAGAACATTGTGTCATGTCAAATATGTATAGAGAGTGTGGTTTGGTCTTCATACAATGCTGTGTTTAAGTATGACATGCAGATGACAGGCGCCGGTACTAGAATCGCTTCACACTTCACTTCTCTGAGCAGTTACAGGGGCAAAACTGACCAAATAACTGAAGTGAGAACACAGCCTGACAAGGTAATGTCAGCGCCAGCTGGAAAGAACCGAGCTAAGGGCCAAGATACTACTATAGCATCAAAGAGCGCAGTCCTTTTACACCGACATCAGATGATTCCACAGATTATTACAGAACCTGCTCTGTTAAACACTGATACATGTAGAGCACCCCAAAAGAGTGGAGAGGGTGTCGGCAGTAATTTTGTATTGACCTCTCTGATCATTTTGCCCTTTCTTTCATCCGTCAGTGTCTGGTTTCAATCGGTCAATAATCCATCAGCATTGCTAAAGCCAAAAACAAACAGTAGTTGATCCAAAACAGAGATGACCAGTAAATGGGATATTTGCATGTCTTCTGTGTTCTGTATCCACTCCTGCTTTTGGCTACCTAATCATCAGACAATCCTGATCCTTTTCATTCCTTCTGACAGATTAAAAGAAGGGGAAAACCAAACATAGTGGCAACATCATAGAGTGGTGGAGGGTGAAAACAGCATTAGGAAGCCACAGTGTGTTCCAGTGATCCAGTGGTCAGTTGGCAGTAGGATGAGTAGGCCACAGGGTGGCACAATGACAGGTTGAGAAGGTGGCAGCAACATCAGTAGGCCACAGAGTGGCACAATCACAAAGTGTGGAGGTGGAAGCAACATGAGTAGGCCACAGAGTGGCACAATGACACAGTGTTGAGGTGGAGGGAGCAACAGCAGCAGCAGCATGAGGTTGGACAGTGGCACAATGACAAATTCTGGAGGTGTCAGCAACATGAGTAGGCCACAGATTGGCACAATGACACAGCGTGGAGGTGGCATCAGCATGAGTAGGCGACAGATTGGCACAATGATACAGAGTGGAGGTGGATGGAAATAACAGTCCCTGGTATAGATGGTGGGTGACATATGGAGCAGCTAGCAGCAGATGTATGGCATCAGGCGGGTGGCAGCATCAGAAAAGTAGCTGAGGCAGGTAGTTCGAATCCAGACTCATTTTTTCAAAGTTTTGGGGAGGCGTCATGGCTGATCTAATCTGATGCATAAGGCATTGGTGTGTGGAAATCCTTTCCTATCCACGCCTGATTCATCTTGACAAAGGTGAGTCTCTCCACATTTCGGGTGGACTAGCGAGTTCTCCTTGGGGTAACTTTGGCCTCCGTCGCACTGAAAACTTGCTATGATGCCACACTACTGGCCGGGCAGGACAGCTTCTCCAGTGCAAACTCGGTAAGTTGCGGCCACACATCCAGTTTGGCTGCTCAGTAGTCCAGCGGATCTTCTATGTGGGGTGGCAGAGTGATGTCCAAGTAGGCCACCACTTGCTGGTTCAGGCTCTGCACCAGGTCCTGCTGCTGCTGCCTCTGGTGAGTACTCTCCTCACTAGGAGGGTGAAGGAAGCTGCTCATCAATGACTTCCAGACTTAGGTTGCTGCTGCTGATGGAGCTGCTACTGCTTCTATCACTCCACCTCCCCACAGCAGCTGTGGCAGTGGTACGTGAGCAATAAGGAACCCCCCGGTCAGACCTGCTAGAGGATGGAAGATGGTGTAGATAGGCAGTGGCCAACTGACTACATAGGATTTCTCTATAGTACGTGAGTTTCTCCTCCCTCTCGGCAGGTGGAAAAAAGGCTCCCATTTTGGACCGGTAGTGCGGTTCCAAGAGGGTGGAGAGCCAGAAGTCATCCCTCTGCCGGATGGAGACTATTCGGCTGTCACTAGCCAGGCAAATCAGCATACAGCGGGCCATCTGTGCAAGTTACTCTGAGGAACTCCCTGCCTCCATCTCCACAGTATACTGCCATGGTGTGTCTGGGTCATCTGCCTTGTCTTCCTCATCTCCCTCTAGCTACTCCGGCTGCTCTTGCTCCTCCTCTCCTGTCACCTGAGTAGAAAAATACTCATTTCGCCTGACACTGCTTGTGCTCCAATATCATCCTCCTCCTCCAGTTTAGCCCCCACTGGACTGATGTGGCCGTGAGATGTAGTCGCTATGTCTCCATTCACCTGACCAGACAGATTCTTCAGCATCTGTTCCAGGATCTGAAGCAGTGTAAAGACGTTATTCATCCCGTAGTCCTGGCGACTGACAAATAAGGTGGCCTCTTCAAAGGGCATGAGCTAACGACAGGTGTCACGCATGAGCTGCCACTGGCTGACATCAAAATTACACAGGGGAGTACTCCTGTCCGCTTGGGTAATCCAAATATCGTTGGTCTAAAATATGGAGGCTGGAATTCCAACGGGTGAAAACATCGCATATCAGCCTATGTTGAGGGAGGCCGTTCTGCCGCTGCAGCTCAAGGAGGGTGTGCTCGGCTTTGTTGGATTGGATAAAGTGCATGCACAGTTTTCTGGCCATTTTTAGAATGTTTTGCAGATGAATGGAAGACTTCAGTAATCTTTTGACAACCAGAATGAACAAGTGCGCCATGCAGGGCGCATGGCTCAGCCCTCCTTAGTGCAGTGCGGACACCATGTTCCTTCCATTGTCTGTCACCATGGTTCCGATTTTCAGTTGTCGCAGAGAAAGCCAGACAATGATTTCGTGTTGCATGATGGGGAGCAGCTCCTCCCCTGTGCGACTTCGTTCGCCCAGGCAAACCAGGTGTAGAACTGCGTGACACCGCTGTGCCCTACACAAGTGGTATGATGTAGCAGTATGCAAAGGAAAAATGTCCATCTGTGCTTGAATAAAGTATAATCCACGTTTTTATTCGGAGAGGAGTAAAAAAGACAGGAAAAACAAGTACATCTAACGCGTTTCATGCCCAGTACATGTTGGCCCTTAGTCATAGCATAGTAACATAACAGCACACGCTCACTTATATAGACACATTGGTTAATCAACAGGTGTTACAATCAGTGGGCGTGTAAACGTCACAATATACAACATTGTTTACAAAAAGCGGTAGGAATAATCAAATAAATCATATTAATAATGCAATATTAAATCCTGCCTGCTATTTAAACCAAATGGCACCCTTGTTTTTAAAGTAAAAATCCAAAAGGATTCACGATTAAGAAGTCTGCGTCTACGATCACCTCCCCTCTCTGATACATTGACCCTTTCAATACCTTGTGCCGAAAGGGTTTCTGTATTACCTCCATGGTGAGAAATGCAATGCTGGGACACAGCAGATGAGCCATGCATAATTGCGGCTTTGGCATCAGAGAGGTGCCTTCTGATACGGTCCTTAAGTTTGCAAGTCATGCGACCAACATATTGGACACGGCATTGCAAACACGAGACGAGATAAACAACAAACTGAGTGTTGCAGTTGATATACTGCTTAATCATATAGCTGTTATCCATCTGAAAAGACCGAAACGAAGACGACATAAAATGCCGCAGCAGATACACCGGCTGTGTCCACATTTGAAGCATCCTAAATAACGCAACCAAGCAGGTTTTTGTGATGGACTACAAAACAGACTGGGTGACAAATGTTGTCTAAGCGTTGGGGCTCTTCTAGCAATGCATTTAAAGCCACCAGAGAAACAACTATTTAAAAGGGGGTCAGACGTAAGTATAGGTAGAAATTTTTTAAGAATAGCCGATATCTGAGAGAACTCCACAGAATACGAAGTGGAAAAAATTTATGGTGACTTAGATGAAAAATCAGAAGCATTGTTGGAATGCTTAACCAATAAACTTTCTCGTGTTCTTTTAAGTGCTATGTTTTTAGCACGTTTGAGGCTCCAATTAGGATACTGTCTATACCTGAGTCTCTCCTCAATTTTAGCACTTTCTTTTAAGAAATCCTGCATGTCCGAACAGTTATGTCTGGATTGCAGCATTTCACTCACAGGAATGTTTTTAATAGTATGCTTAGCGTGACACGAGCGTGCGTGCAAAATGATGTTCGGACACACAGGATTTCTTAAAAGAAAGGGGCTAAAATTTTTAAGGTTAAGGGGACTAGTATACCGACGATACCCCTTAATTGGAGGTTAAACGTCCTAAAAAACATGCAAGTGCCAGGTTCCGTCGTTTCATGGTATTTTGGAAACACCTCATTTTCCTTTTAACATAAAATAGCTTGTTTTTGGAAATTTGCCCCGGTTTAAGTAATAGGGCCCAAAAAGAAATATAAGGGGTTTGGTACTAACAGTTTGAGAAATTTCACATAGCAGTGTCATAAGTAAATTACTCAGGCCACAAAAATAACATGCAAAAGACTGGACTTTGGACTGCTGCACGTGCTTTCTGCTCACAATTACACTTTTAGGAGGTCCACACGCATTTGAAAGCTCACAGAGAGAGAGAGGTCTTCTGTTACAATTTTTGTAGTTCTTGCTCTTCTGTCATATATTTTAAAATATGGATAAATTACCTATGATCAACAGAGCTCAGATAAAGCATCTTGTACTTAAGAATAGCACTCCATTGCTGCAGCATATTTAAAGTGGAATTACTATGCCTAAGAATGTCACAGATATCATATTGGTTTTTAATCTGTATAGGGGACTGAAGAGCAGACGCTGAAAATTTACAAAGTAACAGTGCACAACTAACGCTAATAGGTGCATCATTCTCTGTAGTCTCTACTCTGGCATCTTAGTAGATTGGCTGAGCACAGTTGTGGTTTTTTTTTTTTTATTACTAACCCGCCTGCTGACATCTGCTTTTCCTGCCCCTAGCATACTTATCTGAGAACACTTGCAGTGGATTTTGCGAGCACTACACAGCATTATACCAGTTAATACATGCTGATGTGTCCTTCTTAGTTACATATGTAATCTAAAGTGGTGCAGTAGCTTAGCCAAGCTTTCTTTAGCCCAGAGTTAGACCTGATATTAGGTGATGCAGGCATTCCTTAGGAGTCCTCCCTACTTCTAAAATGAATATTACACTTCCTTATGCCTGTGTGATTTTCTTGTGAATTCTGCCAAAGTTTGGTTCTGGCCATCCCGAATCAAATTGCCAATTTTCAGAATAAACTGAAGTGAGTTTTACTGAAAATAGTACTTGACAATAAAACACCAGTATTGAGACAATAAAACCCGCAGCTATTTCATGCTGTCACTTGGGCAGCATAAACTAGCTGCTAGGTTCCCTTTAAAAGAAATATGTTTAAGTTAATGAGCGCCATTTATTTCATAGTCAAGTCACAGAATAACTGTTGTGTGCAGCACGGACAGCAGCTAAACAGGCTGGGAGTGACTCAATAAGGTCACACATGGTAGCTAGTCACATGTATCTGGAGCAATACTGACTGCATCCCACAGCTGTTGAAGTGTGCATGGGGGAGAATCCACAGAGTAAACATGACAATTGAGTTGGTCCCACAGATGCTCAATTGGGTTCAACTGTAGTGAATTAGGGGGCCAAGGTAGTACTTGGAAGTTTTGGTCATGCTTTTCCAACTAATGTCAGACATTTCTTGTCATGTGGTATCACATTTCTTGCTGAAAAAACCCCATTTGTCCTACTGAATACAATCAGCATTTATTAGTGTATGTGATCTACAATGATGGATTCATAGCCAAATCAGTTGAAAGTGCCTTCCAGCTTGTGTTTCTTCCAGCAATCATTGCAGTATGTTTGTTCAGTGAGGTTTTTAAGATGACACATCAATGTCCATTTCGATGAAGCAGAAAACATGACTACCTAGAAAGGCAGTCCTTTGTCAATCAGCAGAGGACCAATTTCGACAATGCTATGGAAATTGAAGCCTCTTCTGCTGATGAAACTCTGTTACCAGAGGTGCAGTAACCATCCATTTGCTTTAGAGCCCCCTACACAGGAAGGTTTATTGAACTGTCATTTTAGACACTCGTCTGCTTTATTTGGGTGGTGAGATGCTGCATTGTAGCTTGTCGGTCTGCCTTCGCAGACCTTTGTAGCCTACATTTACCTATCACATCAATGGCACATGGTGCTCTGCAAGTTTCACATCGCTTATTCAAAATAACTCATGACGTCCTGCATGAGTTATGTGCTGCCAATGTTAAAAGTAGGAAGTGTTACTTAATGCTACTTAATTGTGTATATTAATCATTTTACCCTGGATGCAAGAACAAGGTTTTGTCTATACTCTCTTCACCTATTTATACTCATAAATCATGACAGTAAAGACTCCATGTTGTACACTTTCCGATTCATGTACTATATACCCACCAAAGAATATTAGCCTGAAGGCAGCGTACCCATTCTGCAGCTATATGTTACTGTTATCATTGCACTTACATGTGACATTATCACTAAGAAGCTAAACAAAAGAAGCTATAAAAAAAAAAACAAGTGATACACTATTAAAAATTTTTTTAAAGGGGGTTTGCCCCTGTCGTGACAATTATGCAAAATTTATAGGTTTCCCGAAAATTTGATATGGAAAAACCCCTTTAAAGAGGTATTCCCACTACAAACATCAGTGGCACATCTGTAGGAATTGTAGGTGTAGGCTCCACTTCAAAAACAGGCCCCTGAAAATCCCCATTCAGAATTCCACCAAGCATAATATTCGATCCAGCTTCCAAACCAGCAGCCTCGGTATTCTTAAAAACACTTGTTTATTTCATCTATTTAAAGTTCCAGCTGTACTCGGAGCTTCCATTTAAATCAGAGTGAGATTTCTGGCCATCTCTCAATTTGAAATGTCAAGGTTCCAGGGCCTGTTCTTGAAATAAGTGCAGGTCTCAGAGGTAGAATGCACATCTATTACGCATTGATGGTATATCCAATTCATATGCCATCTTTGTGTGTGGTGGGGAATACCCTTTGAGTTTTTTTTTTTAGGATTTTTTAAAAACAATCCAAAAAAGATGAAAAAAGGGATTTTTCCATCTGCACAAGATGTTTTCACTAGAATAGTAAAATGCATAGGCTAGAATTGATGTTCTATTATCTGAAGACTGCAAATTCCCTGATCTTTGATTTAAAAGACTGCGGTTTCAATGAAATAGACTAAAGTAAACTAAAAGTTAGGAATATTTGGCTTTTGTTTGAAATTTAAGGATGAACAGACAGTTCCTCAATCCCTTCTTGACTCTTCCAGCATCTCGTATTCTTTTGGAAAACCTGCTGATACCCCTTGTAATTTAACCCCATTGGTACTTCCCGAGAGAAACCGATTGAACTTTGCAATGGCGAGATTTTTTAAAAATAAAAATTGTAAGTGTTGTCTTGGTCAAAAGGAACGCATATAGGGGAATTTAAAAATTACAATTCAAGTTAGCCCCCAAAAATTTACTGGGGGTTTTCAGGTCAAAAAACCTTTTTTTAAATTTTTTGGGCCTTTAAACTCCTTGTTGGCTATGTTCACAGGCTTTTTTTGGGGGAGGATTTAGCCCAAAAATTCATGCTGTACTGTGGGGAATTACGGGAAAAAAATCTGCCCCAGGCTTTACGGTAATCCACATTTTTTTTTCATTTTTGTGAGCGAGGCGAAAGTCACGTAAATTTACCCCACGGCGGATAACGCCCCCTTAAAATGTGGAAAATGAGTAAAGACACTCGGCACTCCCCAAAATGACTTTAAAAATTTCTTCCTTTTTATTGGGCAAAATACCCCGTGGGGGGGCAAAATTTGGATGGATCGTAACGGCAACAGCTGTTTCGCGCTTACCCCGTTTCTTCACGGCCAAAAAGGGACGGGCGTATAAAACGCCTTTAACTTCCCCGTTTTTTTAGATCACAGACATCCTTAAACAACATGTAAAATACATATATCTAATCAAATGTTTTAAAATATCTAAAAAACGAAGAAAGGTCATTACGACTTTAAACCTACCCTCCCCATCCCTCAGTTCTCAAATCCATTACCCCGCATTGTAAAAAGCGTAGTTGCTGCTCCTTTACTCGGAGAAAACACCTCTGAAAAACCTGAAAAAGTAACTCAAAAACTTTGTTTTTGTTCCTCTTTCATGTGTTGAATGAAAGGGGGCCCTTTCCCCCCCCCCGTTTTTAGAGAGAAAATTTTGTTCCCTTATTCTCTTAAATATGGTCTTAGGGTCTTCCCTATATAATAAAAGCCACATTTCACCACATAGCAAAAACCCCACAAAATAGACCCATGTAATAAAACTGATTTACCCTACAGACCGCCCTCCCAACTTCAATTCTGCACTCTATCCATATGTTTGGCAAAAAGGGGACAACTACCACATTTAGTTTTTCCTTGGGTTAGATTTTACCCACCAATTATTTTTGGAGTCTCCCCTGTCTTTACTATTCTCTTTAGTTTTTACATTTTTTTAAATGAACTATAGGTGGAAATTTTTAAATTTTTTCTGTTGTAATTGTAACATTCGCAACTATGCCGTGCCTTCTTATAGTACTTCTTTTTATCTGCCAGAGGATTATATCTAAACGTGAAGTATTTCGCTCATCTTGTTTTTGTTTTTGTTTCCCTTTTTTCCTTAGAATTCCCTCTTTCTTTCCATGCTTTATGAAATGCATGTAAAATATCTTCCTCCTCATATCCTTTCCTCTAAACCCTATTCATTAATTCTGTAGATTGTTCAACAAAGTCACCATAATTACTATTGTTTCTTTAAGTCTAAAAAATTTTGCCCAATGGAAAACTTTTCTTGGTATGGGGGGAGGGAAACATTATTGGCAATAATGCATTGTTGCAGTATTTTTTCGAAACCCTTTCGTTTCAACTCTATCCCTTTCAGCTTTATATCACATCCAAAAATTAACTTTTTTATTCCATAAATATGTGAATTGCATATTCAACATTGACATTGAGGAAGCACAAAATCAGAAAATTGTTTTTTGGACCTGACCAATCACCCCCACGTCTCGAAATCTCGACCATTCAACTGTATTTTAAATAGGGTTTCTGAGTATTCCTCACGTTTTCCTCTTCCCCCCCGGCTAAAAAAAAAATTAGCGAAAGGGGGCGAAAAACCGGGCGAACCCATCGCGGTTGGGCTCTGTGGGTACCATTGATCTTGGAAACGGAATGCATTGTGTTCAAGGACAAAGCTCAAGGCTTGACAAACAAAATATAATTTCTGCCTTAATATTTTTCTCTTAACATCCCGATACCCTGATACCATCATTGTGTCTTATACGAGTGTACAATTTTAAACATCAATTGTAGCAAACTTTACTCTGGCAAAATTCTTTTATTTTCCCAAAATTTTTTTAACAAGTGTTTTTTGTCTATCAGGTATATGAATGTCTGCAGCTTGGGACGTAAATACCAAGAGTACTGAGAAAGGGGTTCGGTTAACGACCCCCTACAACAAAAATAGGTCGACCAGGGGTCTTTCACTATTTTGTGTATTTTTGGTAGAAAAAACCAGTTCGTTTTGGGGTTGGGGGAACTTTGGGAAAAAGCTTCCTCACCAATTTGTGTGACAAGAAAACCCATCCAAAACCAATCTCAATAGGTCCTTCAATTTTCCACCCAAAATTTTTTCCCGGGGGGGCCCCTTGCAACTTCCTAAAACGTATTCTGATGTTCAACTGGCGATTGGTTCCCCATATAAAATTCCCCGTGATGATGACAAATATTTTCCCCCCCTTTTCAGCGGGCTTCACCCCAAATCACATTTTTTTTTGAGCCATTTCAAAAGTTTCATCTCCTCAAGGTTCAAATTAATAGGGTTAATGGGGCACAATTCTTTCATATCCCTCAAACACACATTAAAAAAGATTCAATGGTGAAACCCGGTGGCAAGGGGGAAAAAGGACGATTTTTCCCTCCCTTAAATTGCTCTGGGTTTCCTCCCCCCGCTCAATTCTCCCCCCTCATTGATGAGGTCAAATAAATCCTTAAAGCACTGTTTTCAGCGTTGTAATGCCTTACTTTCAAAAAAAACAAATTTCTCGTAGGAACTGCAAATTTCCCTCCCAAGATGTTATTTACTTATTTGTGGGTTGTTAAACATTTAAAACAAGTTTAATTTCCTCAATGAATTGCTCAAACAATCCAAACTGTACCATATCAAAAGAAATTTTACACAATAATTTAACCCTTTGGACAAAAAGAGATCATGCATGATTCAATTGACCTGAAATATTGACAACATTTGATCCCCTTTCTTTCCGTTGCCTCTCTTCTATCCTTTTCCTTTCATTTACTTCCTCCAAGTCACTTGTTTTCTCTTGGTCCTCCACTGATTGGTAACTCTATATTTTGATCGACCCCCCTTCGTGTCTTTTTTTCCTTGGATTTTTTGCCTGACTCTGTCCATGAACTCCCCCCTATTTTACGGCTCTTTTTGGGTGTATGAGATCATCACTCACTTGGTTTTATCCCGAAACTTTCCCGCATTCAGATTGCATTTTATTGCGATTCCTTCTTTTTTTGATTTCTTTGAATCCCTTTGGCGAAATGACTTTTGGTTTGTGGTTTTTCCCTGTAATTTTTTTTCCATTTTCATAATCCAAATTTCCGTATAAAAATTTTTCTTTTTTTAAATTCTTTTATTTCATTCTGTCAAGCCCTTTCCTTTTTTCCTTGAACACAAACATTCCGTTTCCAAATCAATGGTACCTACAGACGACCGGAACCCCCCGATGGGGACGCCGGTTTTCGCCCACTTTCGCTAATCTTTTTTTAGGGGGGGGAAGAGGAAACTGAGGAATACTCAAACCCCATTTAAAATACTCGTTGAATGGTCGAGATTCATCGATGACTGGTGGGATCTGGTCAGGTACCCCAACAACAATTTTCTGATTTTTGCTTCCTCAATGTCAATGATGTAATATGCAATTCAATCTTTTTTTGGGATAAAAAAGTTGAATTTTTGGATGTGATGATAATGTGAAAGAGGATAAGTTTTAAACGAAAGGGTTTCGAAAAAAAACTGCAACTAATGCTTTTTTGCACAATAATATTTTTCCATCCCCCATATACCAAGAAAAGTTTACCATATGGGCAATTTTTTAGACTTAGAAGAAACAAAAGTTAAAAATTATGGTGACTTTGTTGAACAATCTACAGAATTTAAAGAAAAGGTTGAGAGAGAAAGGATATGAGGGGGAAGATATTTTACATGCATTTTTTTAAACACTGGTAAAAAAGAGGGGAACTTCTAAGAATAAAGGGGAAAAAAAAACAAAAACAAATGAGGGGAAAATATCTTCACGTTTAGATAAATCCCGGCAATGAATAAAAGTACTAAAGAAGGACTGGCATAGTTGAAAAAGGGTTCACAATTTTCAAAAAAGAAAACTAAATTTTCCCCCTATAGTCTCATTTAAAAGATGTACAAATCTAAAGATGAAAAATAGTAAAGAGCAGGTTTAGACATCCAAAAAATAAATTGGGGATAAAATCTATACCACAAGGGAAAACATAAAAGTGTAGTTGTGCATTTTGAAACATATGGATACGAGTGCAGAAATTTAAGTTGGGGGGGAACGCTGAGGGTAAATCATTTATTAATGCCGGGTTTAATTTTGTGGTTTTTGTATGTGGGGGAAATGGGCTTTTTATTATATGGGAAACCATAAGACCACTATTTAAAGAATAAGGGGAAAATATTTACTCTCTAAAAAAAAGGGAAAGGAGCCCCCTTTCATTCAACACGAAAGAGGAACACAATAACAATGTTTTAGAGTTACGCTTTGCAGGTTTACAGAGAGTGTTTTCTCCGAGTAATGGAGCAGACAGACATACGCGTCTTTTACAATGCGAGGCTCAATGGATATTGAGAACTGAGGCATTGGGGAGGATAGGTCTTAATGATCGTAATGACCTTTCTTCGTTTTTGTAGATATTTTAAAACACTTTAGATTAGATATATGTATTGTTACATGTTGTTTAAGGATGTCATGTGATCTAAACAACGGGAAGTTAAAGGGCGTTGATACGCCAGTCCCGTAGTGGCCGTGAAGAAGCGCGAGTAAGCGCGAAACAGCTGTTGCCTGTGTACGATCGCATCCAATGTCTGCCCCTCCACGGGATATTTTGCCGAATAAAGGAAGAAATTTTAACGTCATTGGTGAGTGCCGAGTGTCTTTACTCTATTTTTCCACGTTCACTGAAGGACTATTACTATTTACACTCTGAGCACCACATTAGACGTGATAGTGGATAGCATGTGAACACTGAACCAACTCTTGGCTGACTAGGCGGTGCCGGGGTGTTAACTCTCTCCTACGCGCCTTGAATAATGATTGCCTGTGGGGCCGGCGAGCTACCAGCCCCCCCGCACCGCCCCAGCTGCCGAGCACACGGCGTAATTGCAGGCGAAATCTGTCCCGCAATTACGCCGTGAATAAGCCGTGTGAACATAGCCTTAGAGAACAGCAAGTTCTTCAAAAAGTACTGAAACAATAATCAGTTGGACATGTGAATTCTAAAGTTAAGATACAGTCTCATTTAATTAATTTAAAAAAAACAGACAAAAGCCAAATATCCCTAACTTTTTGTGTGTAGTGTACATGTATGTGCATGAATCGGGTTGTAATTTGGAAGTATCAGGTGGTATGTTGTTAATCTATTACATTTATTTGGAGACATGTATTTCTCACAGCAAATCCATTCCAAATGACACATTTCAAATATTCTAAATGCCAACCCATTTGATGATATAAAGCATAAAAATTCAAGCAAAGCAAAATACTGGAAACTTCTGAATGCTGTTTTCAAACTTTAAATGTTTTGTGTTTGCATGGCATTAGTTTCTGTAAAGGAAAACATTTTGCACGGCATTTAAAAAAAAAAAAAAAAAAAAAACTAAAAACTAAATAAGCAGTTTTTTAATTTAAAATAAAGTTTAATATATTATATTAATTCTTGGAGTTATGTTCCTCCTGCAACCAAGGCATAATAACAGTATAGTTAGAGCAGGGATTGCTAATTTATATGTGTAAATATAGGGCTCCCTGCAGCAAAGTGTTTAGTGCACCTGCTCTGCAGTCAAACTCTTTAAGCTGCAAAAGAAGTTTTAATAACTTGAAGAGAGGAATATAAATTCTGTTCCTTAAACATTCTCATGAGAAAGATTCAAAAACTTAAATGTTCCTAAATTACAACCCATATTTTCTAAAGAGAGAGAAAAATAAAGTAGCAATTCAGCTGAACTTGAAATTATTCCAACAACTGTAAACTTTTACTAAACTGTTTAGTTAGTAGGAAACTGATAAAAGTGATAACAAATTATTGCCTCTCTAGAAGCATTTAAGGGGTTAAACAACAATCTACAATTATCACTAATCCTCAGGAGGATAAGCGATAAATGTAGGTTACTATGGGCCCAACTGCTGGGACCTCACCCATTACCAGAACAGGATACCGAATCCCTGAATTTAAATGGAGTGTTGGACAATTGGGCGAACTGTCTTGTAAATGCCATTACACTTAATGAGGATGACAGCTACTTCCTGGGAGACTTTAGAAAATTGATCCTCTGGTTGAGGACATAAAATATGACTTGGGCAGTTGAAATGTTCATATTCTGGGGATCCAATCCAAGAGATGTTCAAAACTTGGTAATTTCTAAAGCAGCAAGAGACAAGTATGCAAGTCTCACCGTTGTTTTGACAGTTTTTTTGTGCTCCTATGCTTTATTGTTTTTCAATCAGAAATTGTTAAAGTTTAACATTGTATAGTATAATTATCCATAGGCCTTTCCTAAAATATGTGTATTATTCACAAATACCCTTTGAGTACTTGTGAGTATACAAGTTATTAACTGTTTGACTGCTACATGGTAGTATATGTGTTTGTACATCTTGGTGTAAGTTGTCAGGCAACACAGACAACAGTCAGTAGGGCCAGGTTGGGACTTAAAAGCAGCCCTGTTGAAAATCTTCACCAGCCCACATACAATATCAACTACTCAAATTGCATAAAAATAGCGACAATGAAAGCATGCAATAGCGAACTTTGCACTCCTAAGTCACACATACCAACAGATCTCCAGAATAAACAGAAATAAAATAAACATAGCGCACAGAAACCCCTAATCACAATATCAGGGTCAGGAGTATACTTACTTTGTATGCATGCTACCAACATACAGGTGCCAACATAACCTATAAATACCATCATACAGTGACTGCATATTGGTCAGATAACAAGATGCCAGATCAGATTGCCATCTCTTGATTATAAACCTGTAGTACTCCCATACAGTATCCACATTTAACAAACAATGATATTCTGTCATTCAGAGGTGATATATTCTTTGATTGGAGTTCACTTTCCCTTTTCTTCTACTTCTAGTCTTAACCGCCATGCCAACATCTTTGCCGCCTTTGAAATAATTAAGTAATAATGTCCCCTCTGTCCCTCACCTAGTAGTAATTCCCCTCTGTAGCTGCTTCTAAGCAATAATGCCCCTTCTATGTAATAGTGCACATTCTGTACCACATTTGGTAATAATTCCCTTTCTGTGCCGACTTCTTTGCAATAGTGACCCCTTGTCTACTTCTCTTAAACATATCCCTTTCTCTCTGATGCCCCATTCTCTTTATTAGTACCCCCTCTTTAGCCACTTCTCTGATGCCCCATTCTCTTTATTAGTACCCTCTCTTTAGCTATTCCTCGTCTCTTTAGCCACTTCCACCTTCTCTAAAGTGTCCCATCTGTGTTCCCTTATCTCATTTAGTGCCTCCTCTTGGCTTTATTAGTGCTTATTTCTTAACTTTAAAATAAAAATAGAAAATACTTATACTCAATCCCATTCCCACAATGCCTTCCTGTGTTCAACAGACTAATACAGGCTACAGGCTGGTTCAGGCCTGTGGCCTATAGGTGGAAAGCATGAACCCGGTGCACACTCAAGAAAGCAGTGTTCCGACACAGGTGACATGTTACAGTAACTTCATTGTGTCACCTACTTTGGGCCTCTGAGGTCATCAGAGTCACATAGGCCACAGGCCCAAACCAGCCTGCCACCCGCAGGAAGAAATGGCAGAGCAGAGATCCAGAGGCCATAGTTTTCAACTGTATTTGTGACCAGAGGACGCAAATTTTAAACACAGTGGGCCAATAAGAATAAATATTTCTTCAGCAGCAATATAAATGTTATAAAATAATGGATCATTCCACACACCAAACATAGCAGAAGTATACAAGGCACAAATGCCTTACATAATTTCGGCACATATAAATACATAGCTACATGTATTCTAGTTGGAAATATTTTTCATTTGGTCTGATCAAAAATTTATGTATATTGTGAGTTTTGAACCCAGGATCCCAGCGCTGCTATGCAACAGTGCTAGGCAACATGCTGCCATACATTATGGGCCACATGTATGAAAACTGTCTAGGTCTAAAACTCACTTTGTTGCCCACAGCAACCAATCAGAGCGCCCTTCTAATTTTTCCAGAGCACTATATGAAATGAAAGGGGCACTCTGATTGGTTGCTATGGGCAAGAAAGTGGGTTTTAGACCTAGACAGTTTTCTTTCTCTGTAGCCTTCCATCTAGCACTTTTGCTCCCCTCCAAACCATCCTTAACTCTGCTGCTCATCTTATCCACATCTCTCCTCGCTGGTCTTCTGTCTCTCCCCTCTATAACCCACCTTGCTATAACCCTTTTGCCACTACTACACCACCCCACAAATATGTCTACCCCTCACCTTATTTCTCTTTCCACCTTCAATGCAGATTGTAAACCTTCGCGGGTAGGGTCCTCTCTCCCTCTGTACCTGTTTTTAGTCATTTATCGTCACCACTGTACTTGTTTGACAAATGTTATGTATGTACCCCCCTTGAATGTACAGGGCTCTGAAATCAATGACACTCTAAAATAAATAAATAATAATAATAATAATAACTATATAAAGTGGGTTGCAAAAGTATTCATACTCCTTGAACTGTTCCTCATTTTTAAATTTTACAGCCAGAAACTTAACTATACTTTATTGATATTTTATGTCATACAGCAACACAAAGTAACAAGTATTTGTTGCTGCAATAGCAGCTGCAAGTCTGTTAAAGGTATGTCTCTGCCAGCTTTGCACATCTTTGCACAATAGCTCTAGCTCAGTTAGACTGGATGACGAACATTTATAAACAGCAAATTTCAAGTCCTGACACACATTCTCAATAGGATTTAGGTCTGGACTTTGACAACGCCATTTTAACACGTGAATATGCTTTGCTTTAAACCATTCCATTGTAGATTTGTCTGTACGTTTAGTGTCAACTCTTTTGCAGCCTCTAACAGGTGTTTATCTAGAATTGCCATGTACTGTATTTAGCTCCATTCTTCATCCCATCAACTCTGACCAGTTTCCCAGTTCCTGCTGAAGCAAAGCTTCCCTCTAGCATGATGCTTCCATCACCATGCTGCATGGTGGGGATGGTGTGTTCAGGGTGATGTGCAAAGCTGGCTTTCCTCCACACATAGCTCTTGACATTTAGGACAAAAAGTTACATTTTGGTCTCATCTGTCCAGAGCACCCTGTTCCACATGCTTGTTGTGTCCCCTTCAAAGCTTTTTGCAAATTGCAAATGGACTTCTTATGGCTTGCTTTCAAAAATGTCTTTCTTCTTGCCAATTGTTCATGAATGCCAGATATGTGAAGTACAGAACTGATAGTTGTCTTGTGGACAGATTTTCTCGTCTGTGCTGTGGATTTCTAAGTTGGTTTATTCAGTGTCTGACCTGGCTATACAGGTACATCTCCTCACCCAGCTGCAAGCCACTGCTCCCCCTGTGGTGGTACCTACCCCACAACCAGTTGCCATCAAGGAACCTAAAATGCTTCTCCTGAACCATTTTTCGGGGGCCCGCCGAAAATTTGACACTTTTCGGGAGTCATGTTTACTTTTATACATTTTAGGACCATTTGCCTCTGAGGCACAAATGGTAGAAATAGTGGTCTCCCTTTATCGAGGATCCCCAGGAATGGGCTCTCAAACTGTCCCCCTCTGAAACAGAGTGGAATTCAGTACCTAGGGCTCATGTATTCTGAAACTGATCACACATCACTTGCAGAGACTCAGCTCTTGAATTTACGCCAAGGAAAAAGATCAGCTGTGGAGTACTGCACCGCGTTCCGCAAGAGGTGTGTTACTACTGGATGATGTGACCCATCGTTAAAGGCCCTGTTCAGACAGGACCTATCTGACACCATCAAAGACATCTGAGTCAGCCACTGTATCCCCAGTACTTTAGAGCAAGCCATAGCTCTCATGGTCCGCATTAAAAGCGGATTCCCAGAGAGGGGAAGGAAAAGTTAGGACCTAACCTGTGGGGATCTACAACTTATGAACAACCATGAATGTCAACATGTTCTGTGACATAATGAAGCAGAGCATCCTCCTCCCTTTGGAAACTAGGCCACAGACCAATATTTCAACATGATAATGACCACAAACACAACTCTGAGACGGCCACTGCCTTGCTAAAGAAAATGAGGGTAAAGGTGATGAACAGGCCAAGCATGTCTCCAGACTTAAATCCTATTGAGCATCTGTGGGGCAACCTCAAAACAGAAGGTGGAGGAGCGCAAGTTCCTTAACATCTCCCAGATGATGTCATCATGGAGGAGTGGAAGAATATTCCAGTGGCTGCAAGCTGTGAAGCTCTAGTGAACTCCATGCCCAAGAGAGTTAAGGCAGTGCAGGAAAATAAAGGTGGTCACGCAAAATATCAACACTTTGGGCACAACTTGTCCATTTTCACTTAGGGGTGTACTCACTTTTGTTGCCAGCTGTTTAGATATTGATGGCTGTGTGTTGAGCTATTTTGAGAGTATACCAAATTTACACAGTTTTAAAACCTATACGCCAGGGGTCTTCAAACTGCGGCCCTCCAGCTCTTGGGAAACTACAACTCCCATCATGCATTTACATACTCTATAACAGTGGGCATGATGGGAGTTGTAGTTTCCCAACAGCTGGAGGGCCACAGTTTGAAGATCCCTGCTATACACTGACAGGTTCACATTGCATCAAAGTGTCATATCTCCAGTGTTGTCCCATGAAAAGATATAACACAATATTTACAAAAAGTGGTTTGCTCACTAATGTTCTCTAACAAACCTTCACAAGGCCTTCACAAAACAGCTGTAGTTATACTGCGCATAAATTACATAAATGCAAATGCACATATGAACAAAGACCTACATTTTTGGAGACATGTCCTGTGGTCTGACAAAACTATTATTGAACTGTTTGGCCATAATTACCATCCTTACGTTTCGAGGAAAAAGGAAGAAGTTTGGAAGCCTAAGAACACCATCCCAACTGTGAAACACGGGGGGTGGCAGCATCATGTTGTGGGGTTATTTTGCTGCAGGAGGATCTGGTGCACTTCCCAAAATAGGTGGCATCATGAGAAAAGAAGATTATGTGGCAATACTGAAGCAACATCTCAAGACATCAGCAGGGAAGTTAAAGCTTGGGTGGAAATGGGTCCTCCAAATGGACAATGACCAGAAGCATACTGCCAAACTTGTTATAAAGTGGCTTAAGGATAACCAAGTCAATGTTTTGGAGTGGCCATCACAAATCCCTCATCTCAATCATATGAACAATGTATGGGCAAAGCTAAAAAGGCAGGTGCGAGCAAGGCAACCTACAAACATGGCTCAGTTACACCAGTTCTATCAGGAGGAATGGGCCAAAATTCCTACCAACTATTGTGAGAAGCTTGTGTAAAGATATCCAAAATGTTTGACCCAAGTAATACAGTTTAAGGGCAATGCTACCAAATGCTAATGAATTGTATGTAACCTTTTGACTTTGCCGAAAGTAGTAAAAATGCCTTAAAAAATTTTCTCATTATTCTGGCATTTGGGAAATATGAATAATTTTAGCAATCCTTATTGACCTAAAATGGGTAAGGCTTATTTTGATTTCATATCAGATAGTGAGAAAAAGATGCATATGTGTTTTTTTATATAGTGTATATAAATTTCTGGTTTCAACTGTATGCGCGCTACAGTTTTCAGTATTTAAATTTACAAAAATTTGGAAAGGCACGCATAATTTTCTTAACACTTCACAAAAACTTACTACTTTGTGTTGTTTTATCTCATAAAATATCAATGAAATACATTTAAGTTTGGAGCTGTAATATTTAACAATAGGGAACAGTTAACCCCTTACCGACATAGGACGTATGGATACTTCCTGATGCTGGTACCCAGCGGTTACAGCGCGGGTGGAGCGATGGCACCCCCCAAGCTGTTTAACCCTTTAGACACTGCGACAAAGATGGCTGCGGTGCCTAAATCAATGAGAAAAGGTGCCACACACCGTTCCTCACTGCGATCGGGACATCAGCGGTGAAATCACCTCAAATGGCAGCAGGAAGCCTTGAGAAGGCTTCCATCACTGTCATGTTTTGAATTTTCCCACTTCCGGCCCTAGGCAGGAAGTGGGGAAAGTGCCATCTTTGTACACCCTAATGCATTGTATATGCAATGCATTAGGCTGTATAAATGATCGTGCCCCCAAGTGGTGAAGCACCCTAGGGGGACTCAAAACTAAAGTAAAAAAAAAAGTTTAAAAGTGTAAAAAAAATAAAAAAGTATTACAATTTCAAATCACCCCCCTTTTGCTATTTTACAAATAAAAAAAATAAAATAATAAAGTTACACATATTTGGTATTGCCGCATCTGAAAAAGTCAGATCTATTAAGATATAACATCATTTATCCTGTACTCTGAACACTGTAAAACAAAAAAAATTCCAAACGCCAAAATTGCGTTTTTTTGGTCATAAAAATTGGAATAAAAGTGATCAAAAAAGTTGCATGCATTCCAGACTACTAGCAATAAAAAGTACACCTTGGCCCGGAAAAAATGCACCCTCACTCACGCTCATAGGTGTTAGTACAAAAAAGTTATTGGTCGCATAAAATGGCCTCACAAATTTCAAACATAGAAAATGTTTGGAATTTTTTTACGATATCAAAACATGACGGAAACCGTACATGTTTGGTATTGGCGGATGCGTATCAACCTCTAGAATACAGATAATACATTTTTACCGAAGATTGAACCCCATAAAAAAAAAACTCCCGCAAGCATGGCACACGTACTTTTTTCCCATTTTGCCCCACTTAGAATTTTTTTGCCGTTCCCCAGTATATTCTATGGTAATATAAATTATACCATTAGAAAGCACATCTTGTCCTGCAAAATAAAAGCCCTCATACATCTATGTAGATGGAAAAATAAAAAAAGCTATGGCTTTCAGAAGGCAAGGAGGAAAAAAAAATTAGAGCCATATTATTATGACCATCCATCAGGTTGGGGTTAAAGAGGCCTGAATCCTATCTCAATCCATAATTATTATGTGATAATAGTGCACATAATGCATGATGGCTCAGTTGGTTAGCATTGGTGCCTTACAGCATTGGGCCATGGGTTCTCCCCATGTTATCGTGGGTTTCCTTTTGGTAGTCCAGTTTCCCCTAAAAACATACAGGTAGGTTAATCTGGAATTTAATTGTGACCCCCGATGGATACAGGGATGAATGTGAATAATGACAGCCTCTGAAGAGCATTTCAGAATATACAAATAAATGAAATAGAGTAAATATGTGTATTTAAAGGTTTTTTTTCCACCTAGCTGTTTAAACTCTTCATAGCCTCTTCAGGATCAGACTTCCTGTGCTTGCTTTGGGCAGGTCTATAGCAGTGACTGACATTTTAACTCTGCTAGCTCCTATTTCTAGTTGAGCCTGCTACATGGACGTTGCTGATGGAGAGGTGAAAAACTATGATGCTATGCAATCAGAATGTCTAGCTATAAGACATGAGTTAATCTAAACATCAAGGCACATTACATATAGTAGCAATGATACACTATGCGCCTACCTAGGTGCATTGCATACACTAGTAATGATATTATATGTGCCTCCGTTACGCAATGTGCCTCGATAGGTGCATTACATGCACTACCAATGATATGCTATGCACCAAAATTTGCGTAATGCACCTTTTTAGGTGCATTAAGTTTACTATGCAAGGTGCATCTGATGCCAGATTTTTTAGATGATCGGACTTTACATTGATTTAATGCACCTAAAAATCGCCACGGTGCCACCAATTTTTGGACATGTCACCCATTATGTTTTTAATTGAGTTGTACCAATTCAGTGCAACTCCATCAGGTGAGCAGTAATAATAATGTGTACTCTCCCAGTTTCTATTGCTTATAGATACAGGGGAATCCTATGCTTGCCTCCCCCTTTCCTTCTTGTTTCTCTTGTGAAATAGCACTAACAGGCACATTTATTTTAATGAGATACTTCAGGATAGCATCTCTTAAGAAACCTTCAAAAAAATTTGCATAAAAGAGAGGTTAAATGTACATACCTTAGAGGATATTAAAAAAACAGTCCTTTAATGAGTGGTTAAAACATGCAGAATGCATAACAGTTGAGATAACAACACATACAAACTGATCTTCAAATTAAAAATCTCAAGGCGACATGTATGAACAGGGCTGCACCAAAATTCTGGCCTCACAAAGCTGTAGTAGACCAGTTCTATAGATGTATGAACAGGCATACTCCAAACGATAAGTGCATCGGTTCCGCGCCAAAGACACTTTTTAGTGTGCCCAAAGTTTTAGAGCTTTCTGGGGGCATTGCACCATATTAGTAGAAGTAAACACATTTATGATTCTTGACACCAAAACTTTGGCGCAGAACAGTTAGAACAGCCGGACAAAGTTAAAGGTGGTCTGCCTGAGCCTGAGTTGTTGTATTGGCACTATACTGCGCCTGTATGTATGACCTGGAGAAGAACAGGTTCCTACATTCTGGTGCAGTCTGTACTACCTTAAAACAATTTAGAACTGGTCTATCAGTGCCAGAATTCATACATGTCGCCCTCAGTGCTTAAGTTGTTAGCCACCTTGATCTTTTGGTACAGCTTTTGCCCAGCTATATATAGACAACACAGAGGTATTAAAAGATGTTTATTTATTTGATTTTCAAAATTGTGTTGCATTACATTCAGTGTTTTAGGATTATGCCCATGTATTTCTTATGATCTTGCCATCAAAGCTATTTTTTATATGAATGTATACAGTATACCAGGTATATAGTGAATGTGAAGGGGATTTATCTTGATGGCTATAGAATATGTAATGAAACATAATAACATTTGTTTCAACAATATTTCTTATTTTTAAGTTGAGGGAACTCCTGTAGGAATGAAATACTCCCCTTTACTGGCAAATATATAAATGGACTGGCATGAGAAGAATTTATTATATACTAATAATATCTCCACTGTTGATCTACTGTTTTCCTTGTCCATATATCAATGACCTACTTTGGTTCTGGGGCCAGGGTAATAACCCGTTCCTTATTTCTTAGACTATATTCCTATTAATAAGTTTATTCAAGGTAAAAGAGCTTATACCGAGAAATAAGTTGTAAGTCAATAATTAAAAGTCTGCACAACTGGGGAGATAAAGAATTGATGTTTGAAGACATATCCAAATATTTGAGCAGTATGTATCTAGAATCATGTGTACTTACAAAGACAAAACCTGTAGTAGTTGTTCCAGAGCACTAGTGCCTAAGGAGATCAAAATACCTCTTCCACATTAGAATATAGTATTAATAACACCTCAAGGAAGCAGAAATTTTTGAATTTCATCCACATTTTCCAAGAGCTCCAACATTATTATTTTCCATTTACATAGACATATCAGGGCTTGTTTTGTGTCACCATTTTCTGAGACTAACTTCTAATATATTAATTTTGTTAATCCTTTTTTATTCCCTTTTTTTTTTTTTAGGTGGGATGATCAAAAAACATAATTCATATATTTTTACAGCATTCATCATGCAGGATACATAACATGATATTGTGTTCCATTGGACTTTAATGGACGTGGCAATACCATTTATGTTTCTTTTTTATTGATTATTTTTTTTAAATAGTAAAGTTTTGCATTTTTTACATTTTTCATGTACTTTGCTATATAGGCAAATCATCAGTCTCCTATTATACCCTTCCTACAGCAGGGTAGACATGGCAGTCATGGTGGCCTTTTTTAGGCCTCTGGCAGCCATGGCAATCAAACAGCACCCTGCAGCCATGTCACATTGTGGGCTGCAATGGAGTAATCATTGTCTTATCCTGTTTACCACTGCATCTAAATGGATAAATGGTCAGGATCCTAGCTAGCTGTGCTGTAACTAACAACCAGCACCTGCTGCATATGGAGCAGGTTCAACAAGTGGGAGCACTCCAAACCTCCCTAACAAACCTTCATATAGGGCATACAATGATTAAAATAGTTCATTGTAGTTAGGAGGCTAATGTAGATTTTGCAATGGATCGAAGCTTCAAGTTACACCT
This sequence comes from Phyllomedusa bahiana, assembly GCA_025379985.1. Taxonomy (NCBI): domain Eukaryota; kingdom Metazoa; phylum Chordata; class Amphibia; order Anura; family Hylidae; genus Phyllomedusa; species Phyllomedusa bahiana. Next base: position 35,700 of record JAODAL010038484.1, read on the forward strand.
TGGAGCCTCAATAGTCAATCCTATCATGTCAAAGATTATTTGACTGAATAATCAAAAGAGTTGTCTCATCATATTGCTTTACAGAGTCAAAGTCAGCATACACTTACTGGTTAGGCTGTGAATGGTTCTATAGCAGTGATAGGCATGTTTCTAACTGATCCTGGTACAGTGACATGAGTACTGTAGGTTTGTAAACTGTAGTGCACAAGGCTACAGAGCTCTAAAGGGTTAAAGCTTGTCAGTAAGCAATGTAAACAAGCTCCTGTCTTCTAGGAGCAGGGATAGGCCTGTAAGGGCAGAGATAGGTGGCCAGTAATTAGGAAAGCTTGTGTGCATAAGCAGGAGATAAGATCAGTATAGCAATGTTTTTGGTAATAGTCTTTATTTTCCTTTGTTTTAAGCTAATCAATGAAACTGGAATACTCCTTTAAGCATAGTTTGAATTACATAATCCCATAAAGCAGAGTGACAACTCTAATGGAAGCTGTAATGATGGTCATTGTTAGCAGCAAATTCATAACTCAAAAAAGGGAGGAAAAGGAAAAATGCAAAATGATATACTTTCATTTTATAAATGTTTTTCAGGTGGTACTATATTCCACAGTGAAAGAGTCAATCAGACTATAGATGGCTTCATATCAATCTTTACTTTTCACAGAGCTAGGATTTTAACTTTGAGTAGTAAGACAGAATACTAATTGTTTTATTTTGACAAAGAAATAGAAAATCACATGAATCTAGTCACTCAATAATATTTTCCAAGATGTGCAATTATTTTACCAAAGTATTAAACCTTATAATTTAAGATGTCAATATAGAAAGGTAACCATTACTATTAATAAAAATAAAAATCAGTCCATTGAGGGCATATACATCTTTCTCCGTAGGGAATCAATACATAGGCCATTTCTACACTTCTTCCCCAGACAAATCAAACTGTTGGCTGAGGCGTGAAGTGTTAGATTATGATCAGTTTAGCGTGACATTGTGATTCATGGGCACTACATTACTGAGAGAAAATAGGGATTTATGCTGGATATCCACATTCGATTCCCAGTGAAGCAAGGGAGCAATTCTAAAGTAGTTCACAGCAGTCTTCTACCTTACACAAGTATGCGTTTATTACATGCTGGTAGAACTACAAGGTAATCAAATAGCAATATAAAGTTTTCACTGCACTCATAAATGTTAGCTGGGGTTTGGCCAGTAAAGCGAGTCTCCTTTGTTGGTGCTCCCTAGAGTTTGTAATTAAAAATATTTTCAATGCCCAGGTTGGTAGTTGCGCCATGGTGGTCAATAAGCTTAACTGTAACCCGGTTTAACATTTGATGATGTCAGATACTATATTCTAAAATGACAGAATCATCTTAGTAGATGTAGTTATTTCATTCTGACAGATCGCTGCTGCCAGTTGCCAGCACAACAGAGGGAAGGGTGGTGTTGTAGACCCGTAATCAAAATAGATAGCAGATGTCTCAGCATCTGTGATATGATGTTGCCATTCAAATCTGATTTGCAGTGGGCTTTAAAATGACATAGTGCAAAAAAATCTACTTTAATTAAATCAAGAAGCTAAAATGGAGCTCTATAAATGTTCATGTTACAATGATAAAACACAGTTTTATGTGTATCTCCTGCCATATGTGATAAAAAAAAGTAGGAAGAACCTCTAGATTGCTGTCTATATAGTACAATTAAATCCTGAGCCAGTCATGCAATTAATACAGCAAAACTGTGTATAGGATATCTATTCAAAATGGTCATTAAATATTGCTACAAAAGTACACATCAGTGACAAGTATTTCACAAGGTAGTAAATATAAAACATTATAAACCTTTTGCTGTAACATGTACATTTGAGTTTTGCTTAAAAAGCTTAGAACCTCTGCTCAAGAAGAATGATAAACGTCATGAAATACAGTTAAATAAGAATTGTTTACATACAATATATAAAAAGCATGTTTTTCTCACTATCTGACATGAAATCAGAATAAACCTTACCCGTTTTAGGTTAATTAAGATTATCAAAATTATTTATATTTGCAAAATGCCAGAATAATGAGAGAGAATTTTTTAAGGAATTTGTATTAGTTTCTACAAAGTCAAAAGATTACATACACTAGGATTTCTATGCCTTTAAACAATTTGGGACAGACCAAATAATGATATGTCTTTGAAAGCTTCTGATAGGTTTAGTGTCAACATCTGAGTTAATTAGACACACCTGTGGATGTATTTTAATGCACACCAGAAACACACTACTTCTGTGTGTAACATCATCAGAAAGTCTAAAGAAAGCAGCCAAGATATCAGGAAGAGAACTGTGGACTTCAACAAGTCTGTTTCATCCTTGGATGCAATTTCCAGATACCTGAAGGTGCCTTGTTCATGCGTAAAAACAATTATATGCAAGTACAAACAAGATGGCATTGTCCCTCATCCCCGGGAAGGGTTCGTGTCTTAGAGATGAATTGCTTTGGTCTACAATGCATATCAACCCAAAACAAAAAGCAAAAGACCTTGTCAAAATGCTTGGGGAAAAATTGTGTCTTTTATCCACGTGAAACAAGTTTGTCAACGGGGACTGAAAGGCCACTTTTGGGAAAGAAGCCATGACTCCAAAAGAAACATATAAAAGCCAGATAATGTTTGAAAATTTTCACAGGAACAAAGCCCACTTTTTTTGGAAAAGTTTAGTGAAATTTTGAAGCAAATTCAAGAATCCCCACAAAAAACAGCCCATCAGCGTGGGCGAAAAGGGGTCTTCCAAAGGGGACCTGCCCAAAAAGCATACTGGCAAATTATTTCCAAGTGATTTTAAGGAAAACCCCAAGTCAATTTTTGGAGTGGCCTAACAAACCCTTCACCCAAATTTAAGAGGGCCGAATTTCTCAAAAAACCCGGGTTTGGTCACTTCGCCGAATTTTCCCGACAAAATTTGTTTCGGGCCGAATTACTTCGGCACAATCATTAAAAAAAAAAAAACTATTTCCAGGCTGCCAAGCCCGCAGGGTGCTTGAAAGTTGGCCATGCTTTAAATTGCGAGGATTGGTTGGTCTTATACAATGTTGTGTTTTAGTATGAACGCACTGACTGCCCCCGCTCTTAGAAACGCTTCACTAAAAAATTCCCTGGGGGACTTTAAAAGGGCAAAAAATGACCAAAAAAAATAAACGGGAATGTAGTGATAAAATCTGCCAGCGAAAGCTGGAAAAAAAACAGGAGAGCTCAGGGGGAACATTAGTGAAAGAGTGTGGAGGTGCGGGGGCAGCCCCGCAGCATGAGGAGGGAGTGGCCAATGACATTTTGGAGGCGGCAAAAAAAAGTATTGGCCACAGGGGGGCACAATCAACGTGTGGAGGGCATGGCAGCGCAGCATTTGGGTCAGGCAGGGCACAAAAACATTCTGGAGCGGAAAAAAAAAGTATTAGGGGCCCGAGTGGAAAATCACACAGTG